>JAODAL010020840.1:0-68505 GCA_025379985.1 Phyllomedusa bahiana
ATATCCCACTTCTACTTGAGAAGTAGTAACATTTAAGAAACACTACAAATAACCAGTGACTGTCTGTGCCCTGTCTCCAATGTCATGTCCTCTCTCTATCTGAAACTAAACCTTACTAAAACTGAACTACTTGTCATTCAGTTATCTACTAACCAACCCAACCTAGATATTTATTTTTCAGTGTGTGGTACTACCATAACTTTTAGACAGTAGTCCCACTCTCTTGGGATCATTCTAGATCCCAATCTATCTTTCTCTGCATGTATTTCAATCCTTTGCCTTGTCTTGTCATCAACACCTCAAAAACATATCCAGAGTCTGCTCTTTTCTCACTGTGGAAACTACAAAAACTTCTATTGTTGTCTGTATACCCGTACACATTCTCATTTTGACTATTGTAACTCTTTGCTTATCAGTCTCCCTTTCTATAAACTTTCCCCTCTCCACTCCTTCCTAAATACAGCAGCTAAGCTGTTTCATTCCAGTGGCTATACTGATGCCTCTAGCTTGTGCTAGTCACTGAATTGGTTGCCTATTCAGTATATAATACAGTCTAAACTAATCACTTTCACTTAAAAGGCTCTCCACACAGCTGCACTGCACTCATATCTGTATACCAATTCACACAGACTCTGATCTGCTGATGATTCAATTCCTCCATCATCCAAACCTTCTATTTCTGCCTCCAAGCCGTTGTACATGCCGCATCAGTTCTCTAGAATGTGCTACCCCATACAATCAGACTAACTTTATGACAATCTCTGTATAGCACTGTGGAATCTACAAATGCTATCTAAATGAATAAAATAAACTTGCAAAACTCATAGATTCATAAAATAAATCTCAGACCAGACTACCAATTTACCTAATTGTGTAGAATGCGTCTGAATCTATGAACCTGTTCTACTGCGGGTCATAGATTTGGCACTTTCTAGCTACAAAGCAACAATTCTGGTAAATTACTTTTAAATTGGTTTACCTGTTCCAGCAGTAATGCATCTGGTTTTGCCGTACTAAAGTCATAAATGTGTAGCATCATACGGTTGTGGCGCAACACGCCTCCAAAACGCCCCCCACATCTTAGGGACAGTACAAAGTGCCGCGGGCACCTGATAATGTGCCTAATTTTGGAGTGCGCCTGCTCATACATCAAGCGCACAGCCCTGTACATACATGTTGCCTGATATTAATGAATAGATTAAACAAGAAGATAATTACTTTAGCTTCTCCAGACTTTGAGCATGAACTACTGTTGTGCCTGCCCTTTTGTTTTTGTTTTCTTTTTCTCCTCCAGCCACAGTCATCGGACTAAATTTTGTTGCACATATCTGACATGTGATTGTCAGGAACCCAAAATAAAAGGGGCTTAATACGGTACATTGAATGGCTTGCAGAAACCAGGGGGCCATAACCTTGATGGTCCCTTTACACGGGGGCCCCATACCAATGATAGTCACACCCCACACCGGGGGTCACCCCCGTAATGTCACCACCCTCATCAGTGGCCCCACCCGTGATGGTCACCCCTCCACTCCAGGGGGCCATATTTAAGATGGTTATTGTCACTGGTCACATTGTTAATAATTTTAAGGATCCAATGCTAATACATTACTAAGTGTAAAAAAAAAAAAAAAAATGTAAAACAGCTCCCCCCTTCAGGGGGATAAAAAAAAAAAAAAAAAAAACCACAAAAAAGTGAAAAAAAAATAAAAAAAAAATAATAAAAAAAAAAAATGTGTTTTAATTCCCAAAAAAAAAAAAAAACTAAACATATTAGGTATCCCACGACTATAATAACCGTTAATTAATCTAATAATTTATTAAGTTTTAAAATGTAAAGGGGTGTAAAAAAAAATTAAAAAAAACTAAAAAAAAATTAAAATTTTTTTTTTTAACTTCTGCAATTTTTTAAATTTTTTATTTTTAAACTTTTCCCCAAAAAGTACAACTTGCCTCGAAAAAATGAGGCCTAAACCCCAACTGCGTCATTAAAACATTAAAAAGTTCAGTTTTGAAACCAAGGAGGCAAAAAACTAAAAAAACAAATTTTTTTTATTAAATACTTTTCAGGCCTCGGAGTTAAGGGGTTAAACAATTTGGGTAAGCCCATATGATAATGTCATGTTTTTGGAAGCTTCTATTAGGTTTATTGGCAACATCTGAGTTAGAGACACATTTGTGGATGGTATTTTTACATGCACACCAGAACCACGTTTCTGTGTGTAACATCATTGAAGACAAAAGAATCAGTCAAGATATCAAGAAGAGATGTTGACTTTGCACAATACTGATCATCCCTGGTTGCAAATTTCAGATATCTGAGGTCGCATCTGCACAAAACAATTTATATGCAAGTACAAACAAAAATGGGAATGTGCCTATCCACATAACCAGCTCAGGAAGGAGAGATGGGTTATCTGTGTCTCAGAGATGAACCATGCTTGGTCACACATTAGCAAATCAAACCAAAGAACAAAAGCAAAAGACCTTGTAAAGATGGTGGCGAAAGGTGGTAAGATTGTGTCATTATCCACAGTGGAACGCGTACTGTATCAACATGGCCACTCTACCAGAAAGAAGCTATTACATAGTTACATAGTTTATAGGGCCGAGAAAAAGCCTAAGTCCATCAAGTTCAGCCTATTTTCCTATCATGTTGATCCAGAGAAAAAAAAAACATGAGGTAGAAGCCAATTGTCCTCATTTTAGGGAAAAATTCCTTCCCAACTCCAATCTGGCAATCAGAATAAATTCCCAGATCAACACCCCTCCTCCAAAATCTTAGTCACTATAACTTGTTATATTATTACACTCTAGAAATGCACCCAGGCCCTTTTTGAATGCTGTTAGTGAATTCACCATGACAAGTTCCACTGGAAGAGAGTTCCACAGTCTCATTGCTCTTGCAGTAAAAAATCCCTTTCTATGTTTATGCAGAAACATTCTTTCCTCTTGGTGTAGAGGTTGTCCCCTTGTTCTCGATAAGTCCTGGTATAAATAACTTGGGAAGATCTCTATATTGACCTTAAATATATTTATACATATTTATTATGCCCCCCCAAAGCCGTTTTTTCTGTAAACTAAATAATCCTAATCTTGCTAATCTTTCTGAGTCCACCCAGTCCTTTACTTATTTTTGTTGCCCGCCTTTGAACCTGTTCAAGCTCTACAACGACTTTCCTGTGAACTGGTGACCAAAACTGTACACAATACTCCATGTGAGGTCTGACCCAGTGTATAATCGGGGAATGATGTTCTCACCATGATCTTATTTGCCTTGGCAGCAGCTGTCTGACACTGGCTGTTACAATTAAGTTTACTGTCCACTAAGATTTCCAAGTCCTTCTCCATGTCACTTTTTCCAAGCGTTTTCCGATTAAACAAGTAATCATGGAATGGATTTTTCTTTCCCATGTGCATAACCTTGCATTTGTCTGTATTAAACCTCATCTGCAACTTCTCTGCTCAAGCCTCCAATGTATCCAGATCCCTTGGTAATAACACATTTTCCTCTATTGTGTTGATTACTTTACAGAGATTAATATCAACTGCAAGGATTGATATTCTACTGTGCAATCCATGTGTAAGATCATTCATGAATAAACTACAGACATATAAAAGCCAGATTCATGTTTCCAAATGCACACATCCCAATGTGAAACACCATCCCAATGTGAAACATAGGGATGGCAGCATCATTTTGTGGGGTTGTTTTGCTGCAGGAGGGACTAGTGGATGTCACAAAATAGATGGCATAATGAGGAAAGAAGGTTCTGTGGCAATATTGAAGCAAAATCTCAAGGCCAGGAAGTTAAAGCTTATGCGGAAATGGGTCTTCCAAATGGACAATGACCAGAAGCATACTGCCAAATTGTTTACAAAGTGGCTTAAGGATAACCAAGTCAATGTTTTGTGGCCATCACAAAGTCTGATCTTAATCCTACTGAAAATGTATGGGCAAATATGAAAAAGCAGGTTAAAGCTTTAAAAAACGGCTATTTCCTCCCTGCGAAGAGCCTGTAGGGTGTTTTAGAACATTGTGTCATGCTCAAATATGCCTAGGGAGCGTGGTTTGGTCTTGATACAATACTGTGTTTGAGTATGACATGCAATGATAACTGCCGCTATTAGAATGGCTTCACACTTCACTTCTCTGGGCAGTTACAGGGGCAAAACTGACCAAATAACTGAAGTGGGAACACAGCCTGACAAAGGAATGTCAGCGCCAGCTGTAAAGAACCGAGCTGAGGGCCAAGACCCTAGTATAGCATCAAAGAACGCAATAGTAGGTTCCTGGAGCAGGCACAGGTCGCTTCACAGTAAGGGGACATCACAACAGGGGTCAACCCACAAGGCCAGAGCTTCCGGTGTCATCTAGTGGCCGTGTGTTGACCACTCGAATGGTTGACTAGGTCATCCACTTTCTCCCAAATGACATCTGACAACCCCGACAAAGAGTTGGTGCATCCGTAAGACACAACCTTTAGTTGACATTGCCTGGGAGCAGGTGAGGGGCCCTCACCTGTCCTCAACCCACCCCTGTCCCGTTCGGCTCTCACAGCCACATAACTACTATGTGGTGTGGGCTCTGTACCACTATACAGTGAGGACGAACTATTTGAGGACAGTGGGCAGCAAAGAGGTGGGGAAGACATCCTCTGCTTCTTGCAGAAGCGAGCAAGTAGTGATTAGGAAAGTGGCATGGGGTGGTTATGTTGTGAGTGGTCAGGCTCTGTACAGCGAGACCATTGAGGAGGCCAGCGGTGACAGAGAAATACTAATCGATGGAGCCGATCACACTTGGAAGCTGGGTGAAGCAAGCAAGGCCGGAACAAGGTATTTTGGTCCCCTAGTTAAACAAGGCATAAGGTACTCCCCAACTGGAAAATTCAGCCCACCCCATGCACCCGCTTTTCTGCGGTCGCATACCTTCGACTACCCATCGTCCCGGCCCTAGAAGCAAGGGCTTCATAATCATCATCATCATCGGGAGAAGTCCGGTGGAGCACCACCTAATAACAGGAAAGCCTTATATATATAGCAATTTACTAGCTCCAGTTCAGGGATCCCAAGCTCCATACTTTGCGTCGTCCCTAATCTCATGGGACACAAAAAAACAAATAAGAAAAGGGCCCCCCTTGTGACAACCGCTGCAGCAGGTGACACTTCTAGACAGAGGTGAGAAGTCACAATTTAAACAGCATGTCTGACCTTCCCCGACATGTATTCAACCAGCATAACCTGGCTTCATCAGGGGATATAGTTCCGGATCACATGGGGTTTTGGGGGGGTCTAAGCATCACTTCCTTTTATATCATGTTAGATACACAACCTAATTCAGGTGCTCACCGAAAATTACCACCAGAGAATCGCACGAAAACCCACTCCCCCTGCCCCTCTCCTGGACACCATACCTCATTCAGAAAAAACAATAGCATTCCTCGCCACCAACCTAAAAATAATAAATTAGCAAAACTTGCGCACGAGACCAGTTGCCCCCAATGGCTGCTCCCCTTTATCTGGTGATAAAAGGAGCCATCGAAAACAAAAAATAAGTTATGTGTCATAACAAAATCAATAACTAAAACTAAATCATAATTTTCAAAATTGTGTACCTCTTGTGTTCAAAAAAAATACTTGATTGCTTTCCAGCCCAGATTATGGTCTGAATGTTACTGTATAGCACTTCTACGTCTAAAATTGCAAGAAGTGTACATCACTCACCAACTTGATCGTTAATTCTCATCACAGTATCCTTCGTATCTTTAAGATATGAAGGAAGACCAGTGACAAAGGGCATCAATATACGATCAACATACGTGCTAGGTCCTTGTGTTAAATTATTTCTGCCTGAGACTATTTTTTCTCAATTCCCAGGTTCAAAACCCTTTTTAATTCCTTCAGATACTCAATGTTTTTTGATCTTTGGAAGCCTCTCATATGTTTTCTCAAACAATTGCTATAATAGTCACTTTTATTTAGATGACAATATTACACCCTTGATCACTGGGTTTGATAACTACCTCCCTGTTTAGATTGTAATACCTGCAATAGCTATAAATGAAATATAAATTTATATGTGATATCGAGTGTATTCCTAGATTTTAGTTTTTCATATTTGTCAAGGGTATATCTATAAATAGTGGGGTCTTCTTCACCTCAGCCTGCAATTGACAAGATCACCCAATGTTTTTTTCCTCTAGTATTTCCTAAATGTTTGTTCATCATTATTTTCATTGAATGATATTTATTTAAAGCCAACCTTCTAGCAAAGAGATTAATATCATTTACCATACAAATTCATTAAATTTGGGCAATGGGAGTCAACTACGACCATATGCCATCACCTGTTTTTTTGATATTTCCGTTAATCAATAAGAGGATAAATTAACACTTGAAGTGCTCCATCCTTTGTTATTTCAGATCAATTTCCCTTCTCATCGATCCCTCAAGTAGAATCTTGGTTGTTCTAAAAAAGTGTATGCATTTGCGTTTTGAATGCCCCTGAGATTGAGTTTGCATTGTATTCATAACCTGTCCCATTTCCTGCCACTAGTGGGCATATTTGGTATTGCCATTTAAAATCATTGCCTGTGCTCCCACACCATGGGCCACTCACAACAAACAGGATGCAGAAGAGGACAATGTATTTGATCCCACTGGTCCATCTCCTGATTGGCATCTCTGAGGATTCGATCTTGTACTGTTTGAGTAGATGATTTTTTTATGTGTTTTCTTATTTGTCCAACCTCTGTTTTTTCTCTGACCCTTCCTCCAGCCAGTTTTCTTACCCTCGTATAACTATAATAGAACCTGTGGAAATTCTTCTACAGCAGAAGTCTCCTGAATCATGACAAATCTGATATAATTTAGGTTTTGTAGTAAAACTACTAATTTTCCAAATATAAAACTTATTGTTATCAAAATCTTTCCGGATCCCTCAATAGTTGTTATGTTTTCCTTTCTTTATTCTTCTCTTCAGAGATTCTATATTTCTAAGTAAATTTTTGTTCTAATTCAGGGAAATCTGGATGGGCCCAAAAGGTTGATTAATCGCCGACTATCTCCTGATTAGTTGTGTTCACTTAATTTTATTCGAATGAAATTCTTTTGTAATCTGACAGGTATTTCATCAATTTCAGAGAGCATTCAGTTTAGCAATTTTTTCCCAACCCTTGATAAAAAAATCGGGTACCTCTAAATGTGTATTTGGCCTCAAACTGATCCTTAATCCACTATACACAATTTGTTGTTGTATATATGTTTCTAGACTGGCTACTTCCCAGCCTGCCCAATTATGTTGTTTGTAAGTATTATATTAATTACTGAAAAGGCTATATGATGTTAGTTTCATTCACTGGAATTGGTTGATTTAGAAAATACTACATAGCTTTCCTGTGAAAAAATGTCCAAATTAAATATTCTGACTCAAAAAACCTGCCATACCTTAGATTCCCCACTTGAACATTCCTCTTCACACAAACTTGTCACATAGTCTCACAACAAAATGGGAATACTCGCAAGAGAACAAAGAGTGACTTTTGATCACCATAATTACGATTTTGCCATAGTCAAACTTAAACACAAGCAGTTCTCTATCTTTAAAACACTAAAACGTAACTTTATTATGTATAACTCTTAACCTCTATACACACTATTTAAAAATCTGATTTCTAACCTCACTATTTAACCCTTTCTACTTCTGAAAGAAGGAATAGCTACTTTTCTATTATCAAGTCCAGTGGAGCACCACCCATTAACAGGAAAGCCTTATATATATAGCAATTTACTAGCTCCAGTAAGGGATCCCAAGCCTCCTACTTGGGCAGTCGTCCCTAATCTCATGGACACAAAACAAATATGGCCCCCTTGTGACACCATCTGCAGCAGGTGACACTTCTAGACAGAGTCCATCACAGTCAGGGCTGAAATGTCTATTGATACAGTACGTTGGCGCGGGCAGCATGGTAAGATAGGGCGCAAGCCCGTTATGGAGATGGCAAATTTGTCTGAGGTTTGATGTCTATGGGAGCATGGTAGCAACAGTAGCAGCACATATTATGAGTGTGTGTGCAGGAGAGCGGAAGGGGGAGTGGGTTTTTGGGGATTCTCTGATGGCTAATTGGTGAGCACCTGAATAGGGTGTGTATCTAACATGATATAAAAGGAAGTGAGTTTAGACCACATGTGTCCTTACCTCTAACGCCTGATGAAGCCAGGTTACCTGGTGAAATATGTCGGGGAGGTCAGACATGACGTTTTAAATTGTGATTTCTCACCTCTGTCTAGAAGTGTCACCTGCGCTCAGACCGGTTTGTCACAAGGGGCCTGTATTCTGTGTGGGAATTTGAGGGCGGGAGCGCTCATTCGAAAACCTCCGCACGCCTTGCTTGATACGCGGGCTCGGCAAATTGAGGCGCATTGCAGCGCTTGTCAGGTTCGGAGCAGGCAGACCTAGTAAATAGTGTCTAACACGAGCCGAGAGGAGGGAGTGAAGACGAGAACGATAACATGAGAGGAAACCACTATAGAAGATCGCCAAAAGAAAAATCCATTAGCTCTCAGCTCAGTGAGGTATGGTAGTATGAATAAAATAAAAAAAACGTTTTTATTACGTGGTAAAACAATTATCATAGATAAAAGATGCTCAGAACCTTCCTAAATACAAAAAATAAAAAACATCAATTTCCAAAAATCCTGAGAACGGCGCAAATCAGGTATTAGGATCTTGGAAATTGCACAGGAAAATACAGTAATTCAATGCTGGAAAGCGCTTCCATTGGTCGGCAGAAACCAGTTAAATCAAAATAGGAGCGACAATGAACATTAAATTATGGAATAGTATTGATCAATCAAAATACGCAAAGGCGGGCAGTATTAAAATACAGTAAAAATGAAGAAAAAGAGCTGATTGGTTGGGTAGCGTGGGGCCTTGGCATATCCTGGCAATCAGTAATGGAGCGACCAGGGATCCTGAGTATAAACATATTGGAGAAGTATTTGACCAATTAAATTAAAGTCGGGACAGTTCACAATTCAGTAAAAATGCAGAAAAGAGTAGATTGGTTGAAGTAGCGGGGTTTGGGCTATCCGGTCCAATCAGAGCGCTGAGCTACAAAGCGTTTGTCCGCGCCCGTCACCAGTGCTACATCAGGAATCTGCGATAATAGAGAACTGCCGGGAAATTAAGTAATTCAAATTCTGTAAGGCTCTTCTCCCATTGGTCGGCAGAAATTCAGACCAATCAGATTAGGAGCGAACGCAGTGAACTCATTATAAGTTTTTGGAGAAGATATGGACCAATCAAATTCAAAGGCGGGACAGCTTCATAAATATCAGTAAAAAGGCAAGAAAAAGAAAAGAGTTATTGGTTGAGCTCCCAAGGCGGCAGATATGATAATCCACAATCATATGTACGTGCGTCTATTTTGAGTGGAGAAAGAGGGGCGCGAGCTGAAGGGCGCCCTAAATGTTATTACTAGAGATGGGGCGAATTGATTCTAACGAAGTGGAATTCGTTTAGAATTTCAAGGAAAAATTGGTTCGGAACAAGTCGAACTTTGGGCGGTAATTACGGGTGATACGAAGTGTGCTTTTGATTGATAAAATGGCTGCGAGCACATGGCGCTACATGGGCAAGCACTCTGGGAGGAAGAAGGGAATAGCCTGCCATGACATGTGCAAGATGAAAGCAGAATCAGAGACCGGCGGGGACTTCTGTGAAGGTCACGCACTACTATAAGGACCCGACGCGCGCGCTGGGAGCTCACATCCTCTCACTGTACTGATAGGGAAGGTGCTGCTGCGCGGTGACTAGACGCTTTCTGAAAGAACTAGTTTTTTATACAGCGATTTCTGTGGGGTGTCTCAGCTTTGTCTACAGAGACTGTTCTTCTGAATGTTCTATTTCTAGATTTTTTGGCGGTATTGGATCTGAAATCCAGTGTGCGTCCCTGCAGCTGCATATACATTCATATCCAAGTGGGGATCTAAGCCAGTTCCTGTTATTCATTTAAAGAAAAGCGTTTTCACAATACTATTTACCACTTCATTCTTTGGGGTGCTGCTAATTCTATGCGCAATTAACATCCAGGGGTTAATTAGCGTTGTTTTGCTGGTGTGCTGACAAAACATATAACCGGTCATCTTTTCAACGCACAAATATATATATTGTCTTTTTTTGGTGCCTAATTCTCACAGCAAAGGCTAAATTACAACATGTTATCCTTGTTGTGTGGCGATAGAAAGGAAAACACGCAATTGTAACACGCTACAAATGCTTCTAGTTTGTGCGCGCTCATTCTTTGGCGCAATTTATCATCCAGGGGTTAATTAAGCGTTGTTCTGCTGGTGTGCTGACAAAAATAAACCGTCTTTTACAACGCCACATATATATATTTTTTTATTGGTAGCCTAATTCACAAGCATAGGCTAATTACAACAGTATCTCTTGTTGTGTGGACGTAGAAAACACGCTCAAGGTAACACGCTACCAAAGATACTAGTTTGTGCGGCTCCACATTCTTTGGCACAATTTACATCCAGGGGTTAATTTAAGGTTGTTTTGCTGGTGGTGCTGAACAAAATCAATCCCGTCTTTTGCAACGCCAAATATTATATTTTTTTGTGGTAGCCTAATTCACAAGCAAAGGCTAATTACAACTGTATCTCTTGTTGTGTCGCGTAGAAAACACGCAATTGTAACACGCTACTAGTCATTGTAGCCGGCTTCAAGTTCTTTGGCGGCAATTTACATCCAGGGTTAATTAAGCGTTGTTTTGCTGGTGTGCTCTACAAAGAAATAAAGCCGTCTTCTTTTTCAACGCCAAATTATATATTTTTTTATGGTAGCCTAATTCACAAGCAAAGGCTAATTTACCAGACTGTATCTCTTGTTGTTGCGGCGTAGAAACACGCAATTGTAACACGCTACTAGTTTGTGGGCTCAATTCTTTGGCGCAATTTACATCCAGGGGTTAATTAAGCGTTGTATGTTTTGATGGGTTGCTGACAAAAAATAAAACCGTTCTTGTTTCATCGCCAAATATATATATTTTTTTTTGGGTAGACTACTTACTCAAGCACATGGCTAATTAAACAACGTATATATTCCTTGTTGTGTGGCGTCAGAAAGGAAAAACTACGCATTTGTAAACACGCTACAAAAGAGATTACTGTTTAGTGCGGCTCAATTCTTTGGCGCCTTTAAATCCCAGGCTGGTGTAATTGAAATTTTATAGCGGTTGTTTTTGCTGTGTGCTGACAAAAAATAACACCGTCTTTTTCAACGCCAAATTCCTATATATTTTTTTTGTAGCCTAATTCACAAGCAAAGGCTAAATTACAAACTGTTTCTCTTGTTTGTGTGGGCGTAGAAAACACGCAATCTGACACGCTACTAGTTTGTGCGGCTAATTCTTTGGCGCAAATTACTTCCAGGGGTTAATTAAGCGTTGTTTTGCTGGTGTGCATGACAAAATTAACATACCGTCTTTTTCAACCGCCAAATATAAATATTGTGTTTTTTGTAGCCTAATTCACCAAGCAAAGGTAAATCCAACTGTATCTCTTGTTGTGTGGCGTAGGAGAAAACACGCCAATTGTAACACGTACTAGTTTGTGACGGGCTCAATTCTTTCGGCGCAATTTACATCAAGGGGTTAATTAAGCGTTGTCTTTGTGGTGTGACTGACAAAAATAAACCGTATTTTTCAACGCCAAATATATATATTTTTTTTTTGTATCCTAATTCACATGCAAAGCGTTAAATTACCACTGTATCTCTTGTTGTGTGCGATAGAAAAACACGGCAATTGTAACACGCATAATAAGTTTGTGCGGCTCATTTCTTTGGCGCCAATTCACATCCAGGGGTTAATTAAGCGTTGTTTTGCTGTGTGCTGCTGAACAAAAATAAACGCGTCTTTTTCAACGCCAATTTTTATATTTTTTTTTGGTACGACTAATTCACAGCAAAGGCTAATTTACACTGTATCTCCTTGTTGTGTGGCGTGAAAAACACGCAATTGTAGAACACGCTACAAAGCTACTAGTTTTGTGCCGGGCTCAATTCTTTGGCGCAATTTACATCAGGGGTTAATTAAGCGTTGTTTTGCTTGTGTTGATGAGTCCACAAAAATTAAAACCGTCTTTTTCAACGCCCAAGATATATATTTTTTTTTGGTAGCCTAATTCCAAGCAAAGGCTAATTAGTCTAACTGTATCTCTTGTTGTGTGTGCGTAGAAAACACCCAATTGTAACACGCTACTAGTTTGTGCGGCTCAATTCTTTGAGCGCAATTTACACATCAGGGGTTTATTCAAGCGTTGTTTTGCTGGTGTGTGCTGGACAAAAATATAACCGTTTTTTCAACGGCCAAATATATAATTTTTTTTTTTGGTAGCCCTACATTCAACACAGCAAAAGGCTAATTACAAAGCTGTATCTCTTGTTGATGTGGCGTAGGAAAAAAACGCAATTGTAACTAGCTACATAGTTTGTGCGGTACAATTCTTTGGCCGACAATTTACATCCAGGGTTAATTTAAGCGTTGTTTTGCTGTGTGCTGACAAAAATAAATCCGTTCCTTTTTCACGCCAAATATATATATATTTTATGGTAGCCTAATTCACAAGAAAGGCTAATTACAACTGTATCTCTTGTTGTGTGGCGTAGAAACACGCAATTGTAAACAAGCATACAAAGCTACTAGTTTGTCGCGGCTCAATGTTTTGGCGCAATTTACAATGCCAGGGGTTAATTAAGCGTTGGTTTTGCTGGTGTTGACATGTCAAACAAATAAACAGTTTTTTCATCGCCAAAATATATATATTTTTTTTTTGGTTGCTATTCATCAAGCAAAGGCTAACTTACCAACTGTATCTCTTGTTGTGATGGCGTAGAAAATCACGCCAATTGTAACACGCTCATCTAGTTTGTTGCGGCTCACCATTCTTTGGCGCAATATAATCCAGGGGTTTAATTATTAGCGTTGTTTTTGCTGTGTTGCTGACAAAAAATAAACAGTTCTTTTTCAACGCCAAATATATATATTTTATTTTGGTAGCCTAATCTCAAAGCAAAGGCTAATTAGTCATACTGTATCTCTCTGTTGTGTGGCGTTAGTGAAACACGCAATTGTAACACGCTACTAGTTTGTTGCGGCTTCAATTCTTTGGCACAATTTTACATCCAGGGGTTAATTATGCCGTTGTTTGCTGGTGTGCTGGACATAAAATAAACCGTCTTTTTCAACGCCAAATATATTATATTTTTTTTTGGTACGCCTAATTCACAAGCAAAGGCTACATTACAACTGTATTATTGTTGTGTTGGCGTATGAAAACACGCAATTGTAACACGCTACTAGTTTTGTGCGGCTCAATGTCTTCTGCGCCAATTCATTTTACATCAGGGGTTAATTAGCGTTGTTTTGCTGGTTTGCTGACAAAAATAAATACAGTCTTTTTCAACGCAAAGGAATATATCATATTTTTTTTGGTAGGCCTAATTCAACAAGCACACAAGGCTAAATACCACTGTATATCTCTTGTTGTGTGGCGGTAGAGAAAACACGCAATTGTACACGGCTACCAAAGCTAAGTTTGTGGCGGGCTCAATTCTTTGGCGCCAATTTACATCCAGGGGTTATTAAGCGTGTTTTGCTGCTGTTGCTGGACAAAAAATTAAACACGGTCTTTTTCAACACAGGAAATATATTACAATTTTTTCTTGTAGCATAATTCCAAGCGACAGGTTAATTAAGCCTGTTTGTTGCTTTTTACATTTAGTAAAACACACAGTGCTTGTAAACGACACATACAAGTAAATTTTTCCTGGCCTATTTTGTGGAGCGCTATTTATATCCAAGGGTTACCAAGCTTGTTACTGGGATTTCATTGGAGTCTCAAAAACCACGGTTGTTTATTTAATCTATACAGATAGACTTTCATCAAAACCAGTGTCTGTACATTTAGGAACAAACAGGTATGTCATGACAGAGAGGTGGCAGGTATCTGCTGCAACCTGCGAGTGGCGCATTGGCACATACATTTTCTGAACGGGCCCAGGTCGCAAGCACAGCAAGGGACGGTCGCAGCAGGGGCTGTCACTCGGTCGAGGGCCCACAACTGCCGGGGCTGTCATCTAGCCCGCCTTGTGTTGTTCAGCAACCCATGGGTTTATGATTGAGTTGACTAGGTCTATCCGCTCTTCCTCCCAGATGACATCTGAACAACCCCAGCCAAGAGGTCGGTGGGCAACTCAGACACAACACATAGTTGGTCATGGCCCGGGGATGGGCGGTCAGCGGCCCTCACTGTCCTCAGCCCGCCTCTGTTTCCACCATCCAGTTCCTCAGCCAGGGATCTCTATGTGAGTTCTGGGATCAGCGCCACTATATAGCGAGGATGAACAATTTGAGAGGGCAGTCAGCAGCTACGTGGCAGCGAAGAAATGGGGGCCAACTCATCCCCAGCTTCTTGCAGTAGGCGGCCAAAGGTATAGTGTGGAGAGTGGCATGGGAGGTCATGTGGTGAGAAGCTGGTCAGCCTCGGCTTACAAGACCGGTGATGAGACGCAGTAGTGACGATGAAAACCAAAATAGATGATGATGTAGCCTGACCGCACTTGGGAGCCGGGTGAAGCAAGGGCTTCCTCATCGTCAAGGAGAAGTGTGGTCAGCTTGCGCCCGTCAGGCAGCGGCCGCTAAGCCAGCAAGTGGGTTGTGTGGCCGTGAGTCAGCAGGGGTCAGCGACGCAGTGTGAGGACGGGAGCCAAGCGGACAACGGGGTAGAAACCCGCTTGCAGGTCCAAGACAGTAGCGTGCACAGTGGCTCAGCGAGGCGAGCGGGGCCGCTAGAGTTAGTCACTCTGTGTGAGCGTTGGCGGTAAAATCAGCTACTGGCGGTTGGTGGCAGTTCTTTGCTAAGACACGAAGGGGCCCCCCCGCCCCCCCCGCCCCCCCCCCCCCCCCCCACCCCCCCCCCCCAAGAGGGCCGGAGGGGGGGGGGGGGGGACGCCAGAATATGGGTTTAATATGTAGAATTGTGGGCAGAAAGTGAAGCGTGGCCAGGGAGCTAACGTTGGCACTAACGGCCACCTGCGTCAAACACAGGCAGCGTCACCATTCCGGTGGCCTGGTGAGAAAACGTGGCTCAGATGTGTTGGTCCATCCTGCCGCTGCAGAGCAGCAGCAAGCCGGCCAGTGGCACGCCATTGCCTCATTTCAGCCAGTCCAGGCTCCCAACACCTCTGCTACAGAAGGCATGCTGTTCTCTTTGACATACCTCTCCCGGTCCAGATGTCCTGCTCTCGCTACTCATGGCGCCAGCAGTCGTTCCTTGAGAGGCGATTGTAAATAGACAACTCAGTATGCGTCCAACCATTCCTAAGGTGCAGCAGACTGGAACACGTGCTCCTGTCCAAGTTCGTTGGTACTGCAGTCCCCCTCCCTTTCGACAATGGTGGGGACTTGCACCTTTTCAGAGAACTAATGCTTGTTGACCGAGCCGAGATGGGAGAAGTTCCAAGCCGTAATTTCTTTTCCAAAACAGGCAGTACACAGCACTCATAAATATGTAGAACAGAAAGTGGGGTCAGTCCTTGAGTTATCGGTTTGTTCCAAGGTACACCGGCAGCGCGGACGTCTGGAGCTGTAATACTACGGTCAGGGCCCCAGTACAGGTTCCTCTTTACGGCCCCCACTGGGTGAATGAGCTCCTGCCCAGGGCACACCAACAAATTGGACAGGAGACGCGCTTTCTCTCCACGTTGTCAAAGACTGCTGCTCCAGCGCCAATGTCCGCCTCCTCTCCTCCTCCACCCACCACCACCCATCTTCAGCCTCCACAAAGTACTGCTCCGATCATACCACATGTGTAGGGACAGGCGGTTTGTCACGCAGTTCTACACCTCGCTGGCCTCGGCGAACGAAGTCACACAGGGAGAGGAACTGCTCCGCGTCATGCAGCAAGAAATCATCTGTGTGGCTTTCTCCGCGGCCAACTGCACAATCGGAAACCCCATGGTGACGGGGACAATGGGAGGAACACTGGTGTCCGCGCTGCACCGAGGAGGGCATGGTCCATGCGCCCTGCATGGCGCACGTGTTTCAAATCTGTTGTAAATAAGGTTCCTGATGTATTCCACCTATTTCAGAAACATTCTGAAAATGGCCAGGAAACTGTGCATGCACTTTATCCATTCGTACAAAGCCAGGAACAACCTCCTCGAGTTGCAGCGGCAGCGCCAGAACGGCCTCCCCAACAACGCTCTCGATATGCGATGGTTTCCCACCCGCTGAATTCCAGCCCTGCACTATAGTTGGAACCTTGACTGTATGAAAGAGAAAGGCCATTAACGATTTTTTGATGATCCAGGCAGGACCAGAAGTACTCACCCTGTGTATAACTTTGATGTGTCAGCCGAGTGGCAGCTCAAGCGTGAAACACCTCATGCGTTTGTTGAGGGCCATTCGAGGTCGGCCACGTTATTTGTCTGTCGCCAGGACTACGGGATGAATAACGTCATTCACTGTTATTGTCCTGGAACCAGATGCTTGAAAAATCTGTCTGGGCAGGGGACTGGAGACTTTGTGCGACTACAATCTCGTGGCCACATGAGATCCGGGTGGGACTGAAATGGAGAAGGAGGAGGAGGGAGGAGGAGGAGGAGGAGGTGGCAGAGCATTGTCTGGTGAAATGAGGGATTTTACCCAGATGACAAGAGAGGAGGTGCAGCGGCAGGTGGGAGGAGGTGGGTTGGAGATGAGGAAGACGACGGCAGATGACTCCCAAGGCACCCGTCGGCAGTATACAGTGGAAATGGAGGCAGGGAGCCCTCGGAGTCACTTGTGCAGAATGTCCCGCAGCATGCTTATTTGCCCTGGCTAGTGACAGCCGAATAGTCAGACATCCCGCAGAGGATACTTCTGGCTCTCCACCCTATTGGACCCTCGCTACCGGTCCAAAATGGGAAGCTTTTTCCCGCTATTGAGAGGGAAGACAAACTCAAATACTATAGGAAATCCCTCACGTAAACAGTTGGACGGCTGCCTATGTGCGGCAATCTGTCGCCTCCTTGACAGGTCTGACCGGGGGGTTCCTCGCGCCTCAGTATTACTGCGGGCTGCTGGGGAAGGTGGGGGGGTAGGAGCAGTCCAGCTCCAATCGCAGTAACCTAAGTCTGGAGTCACTAATGAGCTGCTTCTTCACCCGCCTAGTAGGAGGGCAGTCACCCAGCAAGTTGCAGCAGATAGGACCTGGTGCTTCCCTGGAACCAACAGGTTGTGGCCTACTTGGACAGCACTCTGCCAACCCAGGTTTGAAGATCCGCTGGACTAATGGGCAGCCAGAAAACTGGATATGTGGCCGCAACTTCAGCGTTAAGGTTTGCAGGGAAGAAGCTGTCCTGCTCAGGCAGTAGTGTGGCATCATGAGCTGGGTGTTTCAGTGCGGCGGGTGGCCATCGTTACCCCAAGGAGAAACCCGCTTGTTTCCACGGGAAATGTTGAACGAACTGACCTTTGTCAAGATAGAATCAGGCCCGTGAGTACGGCCAGGATTTCCACACACAATGCCTAGCGTCAGTCTGGGTTCAAAACTACCTGGCCTCTAGAACTATTCTGATGCGCCACCCGCCTGATGCCACAATTCTGCTGATAGGTTCTCCAATCTGCCCTACAACGTTTACCAGGGCATGGTATTGCCACCACCTCAACACACTGTCATGGTGCCACTCTATGTGCTTCATGCTGCTGTTAGCTTTGCTGAGCCGGTGACATCCACACTGTGTCATTGTGCCCTCTGCGGCCTAGGTACTGTTTTGCCGACCTGCAGAATGTCTCAGTGTGCCACTCTGCTGACCTTCATTGCTGCTGCTGTGACTCCTGTCGTGCCTCACACTGTGTCTCATTGTGCCACTGTCAGACCTCATGGGCTGCTGCCGTGCACTCCCCACTGTGGCCTACTCCTGTTTTTGCGCACCTCCAGAATTTGTCATTCGTGCCACTGTTGACCCTCATGCTGCTGCCGTGGCTGCTGCCGTGCCCTCCACACTGTGTCATTGTGCCACTGTCTGACCTTATGTGCTGCTGGTGCTCCTGCCGTGACCTCCACCACTGTGTCATTGTACACACTCTTTGGCCTATCCTTTTTTGCCGCTCCAGAATTTGTCATTGTGCCACTGCGGCCTCATTATGCTCCCGCTTGTGACTCACTGTGTGATTGGCCACTCTGTGCCCTAATACTGGTTTTTCCACCTCCATAATGTCCATTGTGCCACTGTCGACCTCATTACTGCTGCTGCCGTGACCTCCACACACCGGTATCATTGTGCCACTCTGTGGCCAATACTGTATTGCCGCCTCCTTAATGGTCATTGTTGCCACTGCCTGAATCATACTGCTGCCGCCTGTGACCATCCACTGTGTGATTGTGCCACTCTGTGGCTAATAATGTTTATGCCGCCTTACATAATGTCTATTGCTGGCCACTGCCTGACCTCATACTGCTGCCGCCGTGACCTCCACCACTGTAATGGTGATTGTGCCACTCTGTGGTTAATACTGTTTTTCGCCTCATAATGGACATTGTGCCCACTGCCTGACCTCATACTGCTGCCGCCGTGACCTCCACATGTGTGGATTGAGCCACTCTGTGGCTTATATACTGTTTTCCGGCCTCCATAATGTCATTGTGCACAACTGCCCTGACTCCTGTCATTTGCTGCCGCCGTGACCTCCACACTGTGTGATTGTGCCACCTATGTGGCCTAATACTGTTTTCGCCACCTCAGAATGCCATTGTACCCACTGTCCTGACACTCTTACTTGCACTGCCCGCCGTGACTCCACACTGTGTGATTGTTGCCACTCTGTGCCCCTAATACTGTTTTTCAGCACTCCATAATGTCATTGTGCCACTGTCTGACACTCATATCTGCTGCCTGTGTACTCCTCCACACCGGTTATCGCATTGTGCACTATGTGGCCTACATTACTGTTTTGCCCCTCCATAATGTCATTGTGCCACTGCATGACCTCATACTGCTGCCGCTTTGACCTCTCCATGTGTGATTGTGCCACTCTGTGCCGCTAATACTGTTTTTCCATCCTCCATACTGTCATAGTGCCACTGTCTGACCTCTACTGCTGCTGCCGTGACCTCCACAACCCCCCCCCCCCCCCTACCCCCCCCCCCCCCCCCCCCCCCCCCCCCCCCCCCCCCCCCCCCCCCCCCCCCCCCCAGTATCATATGTGCCACTCTGTGGCCTAATACTGTTTTGCCCGCCTACATAATGTCATTGTGCCCAACTGCCTGACTCACTCATACTGCTGCCGCTGTGACTCCCACTGTTGTGATTGTGCCACTCTGCTGCCCTAATACTGTTTTTCCACCTCCTTAATGTCATTGTGCCCTGCCTGACCCATACTGCTGCCGCTGTGTCCTCACTGTGTTGATTGTCTGCCACTCTGTGGCCTAATACTGTTTTGCCGCCATCCAGTATTGTCATTGTGCAATGCCTGACCTCATGCTGCTGTGGCTGCCGCCCGTCAGCCTCCACACTATATCACTAATGTTGCCATCCTGAGCTCTCAGCTTGTTTTTTCCAGCTTTCGATAGCATGATTTATTAGGGCTTACATTCCCGCCTTGAGTTTTCTTGGTGTCAGTTTTGCCCTCTTAAGTGCCAGGGAAATGTTTATAGTGAATCGATTCTAAGAGCGGGGTCGTTCATGTGCGTGTCTCATACTAAAACACAACATTGTATGAAGACCAAACACCAAGCTCCCTCTGCATATTTAAGCATGCACACGTTTTACAGCACCCTGCAGGCTCAGGGCAGCCGGGAAATAGATGTTTATTAACGTGATTCGTGACGAAGTAATTTCGGACCGAAAGATTTGTCGGATAAAATTCTCCGAAGTTCTCAGTGACCCGACAACCTGAATTGTTTTCGAGAAATTCGGAAATCCTCTAGTTATTACTGTCTATGGGAAAAATTCTAGAACTGTGATTGGTGTGGGGGGAAGAGGGGCTCGTCCAGCTTAGCAATCAGCGGAAGGATTGAGCTACCCTTCTCATAGGTTCTATGGTGGAATAGAAAAATGCGAGCGAGTCTGTCTTGTGATTGGCTAAAGTTATAAAGAGGCGCGTTACTTTGGACTCCAAAGGGAGATACCCTCGACGACACTCTTATCGGGTTTTCTAATTGCAATCGATAATAAAACTGTATATGCCGAAATCAAATTGATATACTCCCGAAGTTGTACCGGATCCTCTAGATAAATGAACAATATTATGGGGGCTAACGAAAAAAAAAAGATATTTATTCAATTAAATTCATTTTTATTTATCTTATTTTCGTTATTAGCCAAATGATCAATGTATGGGTGTAACGAAAATAACGAAATAAAAATTAATTTTATTGGGAATTATTTTTTTTTTTCTTTAAACCCCTTATATTATTGTTCATTTTATATAAGATCCGTACAATTTCCCGGGGAGTTTTACCCTTTTGGATTTAGGCCATGTACAGTTTTATTATGGGATTGCTTTAAAAAAACCCCTCGCTCGCTCTCCCATTTGGTCCAAAAAACCGCGCCTTTTTTAACTTAGCCAAATCACAAACAGGCTCGCTCGGGCTTTTTTTTTTCCCCCAAAAAAAGAACTCTATGGAAGGTGGGCTCCCCCGTTGTTTGGGCTTAAGCTGGAGGGAGCCCCTTTTCCCCCCCAACCCAAATTTCACGGTACTAAAATTTTTTCCCATAGCCCGTAATAAGTTTTAGGGAAACCCTTCTATCCCCGCCCTTCTTTCCCCACTCAAAATAGACCCCACAAACCTTATGTTTGGGTTTTGGATTCATATCTGCCCTGGGTTCAACCAATCAGCTCTTTTTTTTCCCTTTTTTAAAATGTATTTTGAACTGTCCGCACTTTTCATTTGTTTGGGGCCATACTTCTCCATAGTTACAATGGTTCAATGTCGCTCCTATTTGTTTGGTTTGGGTTTCTGCCGAAAAATTTTGAGAAGGTTTACAGAATTTTTTGTTTTTTTCCTTTTTTTTTTTTTTTTCCCCCGGCAATTCTTTTATATGCAATTGCTGATGTAGCGCCGGTGCGGCGAAAAAAACGGTTGTTGGGGTTTGTTTGATGTATGTTTAAGGGGTTTTCAGCTTTTTTAAGTTTAATATTTGCAAACCTTTAAAAAAAAACAATTTTTTTAATCATGCTCCATGCCGCACAGGCTGAGGGGCCGAGTTTTAATTGCCCGTTGGCCATGACACAATGGGGGGAAAGTGGGGTGCGCCCCTGATTGGCCGAGATAGGGCCCAAACCCCCCACTACTTCAACCAAACGCTCTTTTTGCATTTTTACTGTATTTTGAAAAATATCCCGCCTTTGAAATTTTATTGGTCAAAACTTCTCCATAGGTTATAATGGGCCCCGTCGCCTTTCCCATTTTTGATTGGCCCGGATTGCCAACCCCCGTTTGCCAAACCCAAACAGTTTTTTACTGCATTTTTACTGTATTTTGAACCCGTCCCGCCTTTTATTTTTTTATTGGTCAATACTTCTCCATAGGTTTTAATGGGTCCTCTGCTCCTTTTTTGATTGGGGTGGTTTTTTGCCCGGGCCAATGAGGAAACGCTTTTAAATTTTAATTTTCTGCAATTTTTCCCCGGGAATTTTTTTAAGATCCTTTAAATTTCCCGATGTTTGCGCGTTCTTGATTTTAGGAAAGTGATTTTATTTAAGTATTTTTTTTTGTAGGGTTTTAGGGTTTTTCAGATAATTTTTTTACACCTAATTTAAAAACGATTTTTTTTTTATTCAAAATCCCCTGCTGCACGGACCCCCCTCTTTAAAGATTTTTTTCCCTTTTTTAGCCCGTTTGATTTTGGGAAAACATGTTAGGCGCAGTTTCCCCTTTGGCCTAAGTCCCGCACTGCGCCTTTAAAACCCCTGGCGAGGCCCCGGTGAAAATTTTTACCCATGGTTTTGGTCACCCCTCGGAAGGCGAATAAAATTTTGGGCAAATCCCGCAAATAAGCCTACGTTTCCCCACTAGCCTTTACCCCACTGGCGGGGGCGCGAGAACTTTACACCGCATGTAAAGAGCGCCTTTCGGGCGTGGGCCCTACAACAGGCGAGGGTTTTCCCCTCGGAAATGAAAACACAAAAAGGGCGCCGATGCCCTGGCGAAGGGGTTTTATAAAATGTTTGCCCTATGTGCAAGTTTTGGTGACAGGAATTTTTTCAAGTGGGGGAAAACTAGGGAAAAAAGGGAGTTTTTTTGAGTCAGAAAATTAATTTTGGGCATTTTTTACAGGAAGCTAATGTAGGGATTTTTTTAATCAACCAATTCCAAATTTAATGAAACTAAAAATCCCATATATGCCTTTCAGAATTAATTAAACTTAAAAACAACAAAAATTTGGGGCAGGCTGGAAGTAGCCCCGTCTAGAACATATATACAACAACAAATTGTGTATTGGGATTAAGGATCATTTGAGACCCAAATACCATTTAAAGGAAACCCCATTTTTAAACAAGGGTTGGGGGAAAAAAATTTCTAAAATGAATGCTCTCTTGAAATTTATGAAATTCCCTGTCAGAATAAAAAAAGGGAAATTTTAATTTTAATAAATTAAGTGAACAACTAAATCAGGAGATAGTGGAGATTAATAACTTTCGGGCCCATCCAGATTTCCCTGAATTAGAACAAAAATTACAATGAAATATAGAATCTCTGAGAGAAGAAATTAAAGAAAGGAAACATAACAGATATCTGAGGGATCGGAAAGATTTTGATAACAATCAGGTTTATATTTGGAAAAAATAGTAGATTTACCTACAAACCTAATCTATATTCAGATTTGTCAGATTCAGAGACTTCTGCTGTAGAAGAATCTTCCACAGGTTCTATTAATAGTTATACGCAGGGTAAGAAAACTGGCTGGAGGAAGGGTTAGAGAAAAAACAGAGGTTTGGACAAATAAAAAAACACATAAAAAAATCATCTACTCAAACAGTACAAGATCAGAATCCTCAGAGATGCCAATCAGGAGAAGGACCAGTGGGATCAAATACATTGTCCTCTTCTGCATCCTGTGGTGTGGTGGCCCATGGTGTGGGAGCACAGGCAATGATTTCAAATGGCAATACAAATATGCCACTAGTGGCAGGAAATGGACAGGTTATGAATACAATGCAAACTCAATCTCAGGAGCATTCAAAAACGCAAATGCATCCACTTTTTTTTAGAACCACCAAGGATTCTCTTGAGGGATCGAGAGAAGGGGAATTATCAGAAATAACAAAGGATGGAGCACTTCAAGTGATTAATTTATCCTCTTATAGACTAACGGAAAATCAAAAACAGGTGTTGGCATATGGTCTTACGTTCACTCCCATGCCCAAATTTAATGAATTTGTATGGGTAAAAGATATTGATCTCTTTGCTAGAAGGTTGGCTTTGCATAAATATCATAAAATGAAAAATAATGATGAACAAAGCTTTAGGAAACTAGAGGAAAAAACATTGGGTGATCTTGAACAATTGCAGGTTGAAGGTGAAGGAGACCCCATATTTCTAGATATACCCTTGACCAATTTGAAACCAAAATCTAAGAATACACCTCCGATATCACAATATAATTTATTGGATACGTTTGTGGAAGTAGTAACGCAAGATATAAGGAAACTAGCACTCAGACGACAACCATCTTCTTTAAATTTAAAATGGGAGGAACAAGTAGCTATTGCAGTATTACAATCTAACAGGGAGATAGTAATCAAACCCAGTGACAAGGGTGGTAATATTGTCATCTTAAATAAAAGTGACTATATAGCAATGGTTGAGAGAATACTTGATGATTCAGAAACATATGAGAGGCTTCCAAAAGATCCAACCAATAAGTATCTGAAGGAATTAAAAAGGGTTTTGGACCTGGGAATTTAGAAAAAAATAATTACTTTGGAGGAGAAGAAATTAATGTTAAATGTGAATCCTACTATTGCTACCTTTTATGCATTACCAAAAGTGCATAAAGAGGTTGTGTCAATACCACGAAGACCGATAGTCTCAGGCAGAAATAATTTAACACAAGGACCTAGCACGTATGTTGATCGTATATTGATGACCTTTGTCACTGGCCTTCCTTCATATCTTAAAGATACGAAGGATACTGTGATGAGAATTAACGAGCTAGTGGTGAGTGAAAGTACACTTCTTGCAAGTTTAGATGAAGAAGCCCTATACAGTAACATCAGACAGGATCTGAGCCTGAAAGCAATCAAGTATTTTTTGAACACAAGAGGTACACAATTTATGGAACATAATGATTTTGTTTTACAGTTATTGGATTTTGTTTTGACACATAACTATTTTTTGTTTGATGGCACCTTTTATCACCAGATAAAGGGAGCGGCCATGGGCACAGTCTGTGCGCCAAGTTTTGCTAATTTATTTTTAGGTTGGTGGGAGGATGCTATTGATTTTTCTGAACACTTTGAAATATTCCCAGATCGGATTTTATTTTGCAGGCGCTTTATTGATGATATTTAGATTTTTTTGGGATGGTAGTAAAAAATTATTCATGGATTTTGTATCTAGACTCAATGATAATGAAATTGGGATGAAATTCACGTTTGAAATTCATGGAGAGAAAATAAATTTTTGGGATCTTCAAATTTTGTTGGATGAAAACAAGCAGATAAAAACAAAGATATTTCGGAAAAATACGGCTACCAACAGTTTGTTACATTTTTCTAGCTGGCATCCACCTTCTCAAAAAAGGGGATTCCCATAGGCCAATTTCTTAGGCACGTAGGAATTTCTCTACTTTAGAGGCTTTAATGAAGAATGTATAGAGTTAAATGTACGTTTTCAGGCAAGAGGTTATACAAAAAAATGTTTGAGAAAGGCGTTTAACAGGGCTTTGACTAGTGACAGAGGACATTTATTAATCAGTAATAAGAACAAGGTAAAAACTGATTTAATTCGTTGTATAGGTACCTATGATGATGGAGCCAATGAAAAAGAGGGGTATACCTTAGAAAGACATTGGGCACATTTGAGGGCAGATCCAATATTCTCTGAGGTGATTCCTAAATATCCTAGTGTCACTTATAGAAGAGGAAAACATCTTAGGGATGAATTTGTAAATAGTCATTTTGAGGGAGACGGCAAAAAACCATGGTTACAGTCTCCGGTGGTAGGCTCATATCCCTGTGGCAACTGTTCATTCTGTCCATTCATATTGAAAACTAAAGAATTTGTTAATCCCATTGATAAGAGAATATTTGAGATAAGACAATTCATCATTTGTAAAACCAGAGTGGTGATTTATGGGGCTATGTGTACTTGCCCCAAGATCTATGTGGGAAAAACCATACAGGAGTTTCGTCGTCGGATCTCGAAACATCTGAGTACTAATAAAACTAGAGGTGACACCCCCCCTAGCGAGACTCATTTTGGAAGTACATAATGGTAAAATAGAGGTGCTTAAATTCTGGGGCATATGTGTGAAAAAGCTAGGGAAACGAAAGGGCGATCTGGATGTAGTTTTTTTGCAGGAAGAGGCAAGATGTATATGGATCTCTCTGCAGCGTTTGACACTGTAGATCACCATCTTCTCCTCAGCATGCTCAGCGCCATTGGCCTCCAGGACACCACTCTCGCTTGGTTCTCATCTTACCTGTCTGATCGCTCCTTCAGTGTCTCTTTTTTCGGATCTACCTCCTCTTCTCTACCTCTTGATGTTGGCGTTCCTCAGAGATCAGTTCTAGGTCCTCTCCTCTTTTCATTGTACACAGCCCCCATTGGACAAACCATCTGCAAATTTGGCTTCCAGTACCATCTCTATGCTGATGACACCCAATTATACACCTCCTCCCGTGACATCACTCCTACTCTCCTATAAAACACCAGTAACTGTCCGCTGTCTCTGACATAATGTCCTCTCTCCATCTGAAACTAAACCTCACTAAAACTGAACTTCTTGTCTTTCCGCCATCGAGTAACCAACCCCCCCCCCCTGCTATTTCTGTTTCTGTATGTGGTACCACCATTACTCCTAGGCAGCAGGCCCGCTGTCTGGGGGTTATGCTAGATTCCGATCTGTCCTTCACTCCCTATATCCAATCCCTTGCCCGCTCCTGTCACCTGCACCTCAAGAACATCTCCAGAATCCGACCGTTTCTCACTGTGGAAACAAGTCAAACTCTCATTGTGGCCCTTATTCTTTCTCGTCTTGACTGCTGCAACTCCCTGCTTATCAGTCTCCCTCTCTGTAAACTCTCCCCTCTCCAATCTGTCCTGAATGCAGCAGGCAGGCTCATCTTTCTTTCCGGCCGCTATACTAATGCCTCTACCCTGTGTCAGTCACTGCACTGGTTGCCCATCCAGTACAGGATACAGTATAAACTCAGCACTCTCACCCATAAAGCTCTCCACAACGCTGCACCCCCCTACATCACCTCCCTCGTCTCTGTCTACCCCCCGACCTGCTCTCTCCGCTCTGCTGCTGATATCAAGTTACACTCATCAATCATCCTAACCTCCCATGCCCGTCTTCAAGATTTCACATGTGCGACACCAGTTATCTGGAATATGCTACCACGGACAATCAGGCACATTCACAACCCTCATAGTTTTAAGAGGGCCTTGAGAACACATCTTCTCAGTCTGGCCTACCAAGATCCCTAACTGCTATCACACACATCTGTCAGTCCCTACACTCGGGCACTCACAGGCACTTATCTGTATATAGATGTACTGTCAGGGTGGCAGGTTCATCCATTTTTCATGTAAACCACCCCCTATTTATGAAACATGGCTGAGACATTGAAAACTTGGCACTTCTCAATGTTTGTCTCACCCATACACCCTAATAGATTGTAAGCTCTCACGAGCAGGGCCCTCACACCTCGTGTCTCATCTGTAAGTACTTTTAATGTGTAATGTCTGTACGTTTACCTTTGAATTTGTAAAGTGCTGCGGAATATGTTGGCGCTATATAAATAAAGATTATTATTATTATTATTATTATTAATTATATACAGACTCAATACATTGAAACCTAAAGGCCTAAATGAAGGCTTTTCATTTTCAGCATTTATTTAATCTTGCTGATTCCCTATATAATAATTTTTGAAGAAACATGATATATGTGATTAAGTACGGTCAGTGGATATAGCACGGTTGAATATATGACTATAGAAGCTTCAGAGTTCACATATGTTTTTATCTCCCTCCTATTTCCCTCCTGCACCCCCCTCTGCCTCTACATTGTCCCTCATTTTCCCTGTGTTTTTTTTAATGATGATAGGTATTGATCACGTGAGGCCACAGTTTCTATTTAACAAATTGGGATGTATATTGTTTCTGTGCATGGAGGGGTTTGTTGGCAGCTGAATCATATGATATATGCACTCGCGTTGTTGTGGCGAGACGCAGCCCGGAAGTAGATTACTATCTATTCATGTATATATTCATCTATGCATAGATTTATTGTTTCTGCTCGCTGCGTTGATTTTGTGCTAACTTTAAATACAATATTTGGAGTATAGTTGTATGCAGATGCAATAGAGTTTGAAAGTACTAATATTTTTGCATGCTCCCATTGCGACATAAGGAATTAAGTGGCAAGCCGTGACCTGTAAGAAAGAATCTTTAATGGGGAAGGTGGGAGGTGAAACTGCAGGAGGGAGGGCGGGCTAACCATAGGGCCTGTAGCTTTATTACAATGAATATGTACACTCACCGGCCACTTTATTAGGTACACCATGCTAGTAACGGGTTGGACCCCCTTTTGCCTTCAGAACTGCCTCAATTCTTCGTGGCATAGATTCCACAAGGTGTTGCAACGATGCTCAATTGGTACCAGGGGCCCAAAGAGTGCAAGAAAATATTCCCCACACCATGACACCACCACCACCAGCCTGAACCGTTGATACAAGGCAGGATGGATCCATGCTTTCATGTTGTTGACGCCAAATTCTGACCCTACCATCCGAATGTCGCAGCAGAAATCGAGACTCATCAGACCAGGCAACGTTTTTCCAATCTTCTACTGTCCAATTTCGATGAGCTTGGGCAAATTGGAGCCTCAGTTTCCTGTTCTTAGCTGAAAGGAGTGGCACCCGGTGTGGTCTTCTGCTGCTGTAGCCCATCTGCCTCAAAGTTCGCCGTACTGTGCGTTCAGAGATGCTCTTCTGCCTACCTTGGTTGTAACGGGTGGCTATTTGAGTCACTGTTGCCTTTCTATCAGCTCGAACCAGTCTGCCCATTCTCCTTTGACCGTGGCATCAACAAGGCATTTCCGCCCACAGGACTGCCGCTCACTGGATGTTTTTTCTTTTTCGGACCATTCTCTGTAAGCTTAGACCACATGTGATCGGACCTCTAACCCCTGATGAAGCCAGATTAGCTGGTGAAACATGTCGGGGAGGTCAGACATGACGTTTTAAATTGTGATTTCTCACCTCTGTCTAGAAGTGTCACCTGCTGCAGACGGTGTCACAAGGGGGGCCTTATTTGTTTTGTGTCCATGAGATTAGGGACGACTGCCCATGTAGGAGGCTTGGGATCCCTTACTGGAGCTAGTAAATTGCTATATATATAAGGCTTTCCTGTTAATGGGTGGTGCTCCCCTGGACTTGATAATAGAAAAGTAGCTATTCCTTCTTTCAGAAGTAGAAAGGGTTAAATGGTGAGGTTAGAAATCAGGTTTTTAAATAGTGTGTATAGAGGTTAAGACTTATACATAATAAAAGTTAAGTTTTAGTGTTTTACAGATAGAGAACTGATAGAGTTTAAGTTTGTCTATGGCAAAATAGTAAATATAGTGATCAATAGTCACTCTTTGTTCTCTTGCGAGATTCCCAATTTTTTGGAGTCTATGTGAGCAGTCATTCACGAGACGATTGCCAAGAGACAGCAGTATGTGTCTAGCCATCCCAAGGTGTAGAAACTGATCATGCTCCTGTCCAACTTGGTGGTACTGCAGTCCCTCCCTTTTCAAGTGGTGGACTCTGCACCGTTCAGAGAACTGGCCAAGAAACTTTGCAAGCACTTTAGACATTCCTACACTGCCAAACACACCCTCTTGAGCTGAACAGAACAGAGAAACTATGAACAGAGAAAAACTGAGAGAAATTTATGAACAGAGAAAAGCAGGGAGAAATCTATGAACAGAGCAAAACAGAGAAATCCATGAACAGAGCAAAACAGAAATCTATGAACAGAGCAAAACAGAGAGGAATCTATTAACAGAGCAAAACAGAGAAATCTTTGAACATATCAAAACAGAGAGTAATCTATGAACAGAGAAAGGCCATTAATGATTTCTTGATGATCCCAGCGGACAGGGATACCCCACTGTGCATTTTTTATGTCAGCCAGTGGCAGCTCATGCGTGACATGTGCCATTTGTGCAGGCTTTTTCAGGAGGCCACATAATTTGTCAGTCGCTAGGACTACGGGATGAATAACGTCATTCCACTGCTTCATGTCCTGGAACATATGCTGCAAAATCTGTATGTTCAGGGGACTGGAGACGTGGCGACTACATCTCACAGCCACATGAGTCCAATGGGGGCAATGGTTAGCCAGTGAAGGGATTGGCAAAGGGTAGAGGCAGAGAAGTAATGAGGAGAGAGGTGAATAAGATGGGCAGCAGTGTTAATAGGAGCGAGGGTGCTAGATGGGAGGCCACAGAGAAGGATGTTGCAATAGTCTAGGCGTGAGATGACGAGGGCATTGACACGCATTTTTTCGCTTTCAAAGTGAAGAAATGAGTGGATTCGGGAGATATTTTTCAGGTGGAGGCAAGGGAAAGGGTTTGGATGTGTGGTTTGAAAAGCCAGATTGGAGTACAAGGTTATCCCAAGGTAGCGAACTTCTGGTGTCAATGAGAAAGTGCAACCATTGGTAATGATAGAGAGATCTATCTGCTCCATCGTCCATCCTCCCGCAGGTCTGACCGGGGGGTTTCCTCAGCACTCATGTACAACTGCCACAGCTGCTGTAGGGGGATGGGAGGCTAGGAGCAGTACCAGCTCCATCAGCAGCAACCTGAGTCTGGAGTTGTTGATGAGCAGCTTTCTTCACCCCTCTAGTGATTTAGGTACCCACCAGCAGCAGCACCTGGAGCAGACCCTGAACCCTGGATTCTTCTGGCTACCTGCCTCAGCTACTATTCTGATGCTGCCACCTGCCTGATGCCACACATCTGCTGCCAGCTGCTCCTTCTACCACCCACCATCTTAACCAGGGACTGGTATTGCCACCAACCTCCCCACTCTTCACTGTGCCATTATGTAGCCTTCTGATGCTGCTGCCACCTCACCACTCAGGTCTCCTCATGCTGCTGCTGCTGTCACCTCCAGGCTATGTCCCTCTCTGGCTTGATGCTGCTGTTGCCGCCACCTCCTCATTATGTCACCTAGCTGCCACCTAAAAAATATGACATTGTGCCACTCTGCGGCCTGATGCTGCTGTTGCTGCTGCCACCTCCACATTGTGAAATTGTGCCAATCTTTGGCCTAATCATACTCAACAATCTGTCATTTGCCACTTTGTGGCCTACTCATGCTTCTGCCAACTGACCACTCTCTCAGTCGACCACCCTGTGGTTTGCTAATGCTGTTTCCACCCTCCACCACTCTATGACGTTGCCACTATGTTTGGTTTTCCCCTTCATTTAGCCTGTCAAAAGGAATAAAAGTGACAAACACAACCGATTGTGTTTTCGGAGGAGCCGTAAAGCTAGTATGACATGGTCCTTTGTTTTTATTCGTCTGATGATTAGGTACCCAAAAGCAGGAGTGGATACAAAACACAGAAGACATGCAAATATTCCATTTACTTATTATTTCTGGGATCAACTCCTGTTTCTTTTTGGCTTTAGCAATGATGCATTATTGATCAATTGAAAGCAGACACTGAAGGATTAAAGGAAGGGCAAAATGATTAGTGACGTCAATGCAAAATTACTGATGACACCCTCTCCACTTTTTTGGGGGAGCTTTCCATGTATCATCGTCTAACAGAATCACCACAATAATTGAAAAAATAGCAATATCCCAAAAGACTGAGCTGGCTGGATTTGAGATGTATGTAAGGCTGAAATACACAAACACTGGATTTGACACAGAATTCTCCACAAAAAGTGCATAAATTAACTCTTGGTCACAGACTAAAATACACTCACAGTCTGAAGTTGATGGATTTCAGTCATGTATGGGGCAGAAATACGCACCCTGTATTTGACTCAAATTACTCCACAAACAATAGGAGAAATTAACCCTTGGTATAGAATACCCTGAAGAATGAACCGGATGGATTTCAGGTGTGTGGGGGGCAGAAATACACACACCCTGTATTTGACTCAAATTCTCCCACAAAACAAGAGGAGAAATTAACCCTTGGTATAAAATACTCTACAGAATGAACAAGATTGATTTCAGGCGTGTATGGTGCAGAAATACACACCCTGAATTTGAGTCAAAGTCCCCCACACACCAGAGCAGAAATTAACCCTTGGTATAAAATACAATACCCTACAGAATGAATGATATGGAACTCAGGCGTGTATGAGGCAGAAATACACACACCCTGTATTTGACTCCAAATTACCCCACAAACAAGTGGAGAAAGTATCCCTTGGTATAAAATAGAATAGCCTACAGAGTGAACCAGATGGAATTCAGGCATGTATGGGGCAGAAATACACACACCCTGGATTTTATGGAGAATACCCCACAAACTAAAACAAACAAAATAAAAAATGCTGGTTCAGGAACAGGTGTGTATATGACACACACTTGTAAAGGTCTTTCACCCCAGTAGCCTAAAAAAATGGATTTGTTTTGCACAGAGTGCAATATAGTGCTGCAACAGCCAGATGCTTTTTTACAGGAAACACATTGGCAAGTGGCAGAATTTAACATGAAATCCATATTTATAGGGCTGTGACGTCACAGAAGCCCTCTGGTTGCTGATTGGCTTCATGTCTGCACATGTCATTGAGGGCGTTCTTTTCTTCCTCCCATAGTTCTCTTCCCCATGTCGAGCCATGTGCTCACATCCATTTTAGAACAGAAGACCTTTAGTTCCCGTGAATCACCATAAACTTCGCCTTCGTGCATCGAATTTTTCCTGAAATTCTAAATGAATTCCACTTCGTTAGAATCGATTCGCCCATCTCTAATTGTAAGCTCTTGTGAGCAGGGACCTCACACCTTGTGCCTAATCTTTAAGTGGCTTTTTACTGTGTAATGTTTGTTTTTTGTCTGTATCTATACTCTCTAGATTGTAATTTGCTGCAACATATGTTGGCACTATATAAACAAAGATGATCACTTTTATTAATTAATAAACTGTGTAGAGCAGGTTCAGTTAGTCTAGAGAATAAGAAGTGCCAAAAAGCACCGCCACATTATCACTGAAAGTCATCAATATATAGGGCAGCATGTATGAAATTTGACATTATAATAGCATAGAATGCGCCTGATTTATGAACCCGGTCTACTGCGGGTCATAAATCAGGTGCATTCTAGCACTAAGATGACATTTCTGGCTCAGGTAAACCACTTTGAAAGTGGTTTACCTGTTCCAGCAGTAATGCGCCTAGAATTGCCGTACCGAATCAATATATATATTGCTTTGTACGGTTATAGTGTTCCCTGCCTCCCACACGCCCCTGAAATCAGGTGCGTTACAAAGTACCGCGGGCGATCTGTAATGCGCCTGATACTGGCATAAGGGAGGCTTTTTACTATTGCGTACGGGGCTGCGCCTGATGTCAGGCTGAAAATACGCCAGACTTCTGGTGCTGCCCCATTCATACATGCCGTCCATAGTGACTAATATCATCATAATATTACTTACCAAACCAGTATACCAAGATCCTTATCACCAAAATATACAATATGCAAAAAACAAATATTGCCACCACATATCACTACTATATATAACTGACTAATAGTACCATACTTGCTCCCCAAATCAATAGACCAGGACCCATATCACCAATAACAACAATATACAAGGACAAAATAATACTGTGACATCATCACGGCACATCACTATACAGTGACATACCACAAAATGTTACTGACCAAACCTGTATACCAATGCTGCCATACCAGGGTCATCATAAAATGACTGAATAATGGTGTGCTGGCGTCATCGTCCACTGCCGACATGTAGTTACCTGTTCTGGCTCCTGTCTGTTATTGGGTCTATGAAAGAAAAATCCAGAAAAGAGCTACAACAAACACAAAAACTGACAACATTAAAATCTGACAATGAGGACAATATTATTGTATTATTACCCATTGTTTTGACTGATGCCTAGATGGAAGTGCTAAACAAGGGACTGAACTTTTCCCCACAAGCAGATTTTTATTTTTTTTCAAGAAATCACTGATGTGAATACATTTACAAAAGCTTTAACGGTGAAGAGACATTTTTTTGATCTTTGTGATGTTGCAGCCACAGATATTGATTATCGTTCTATACTAGAAAATGAATTTCAATCTCTCTTGTTTAAAGAACAACTGTTACTTAGCTTGCAGGATTTGGAATTTGAGGGTGGTATGACAAATGATAGTAGTATGAGTCTAAGTACCAAATCGAGGATTCCAAATCCACATTATTATACCATTAAGTCCAGAACTCAGGAATTAGATGAATTTCAACTAAAAATGGAGAAAGATCTAATTAATCTGAAAAAGGAAAATATAGGAAAAACTAGTAAAAAATATAAAATTTATCAAAACAACAAAATACCATAAAGAACTCAGAGAAAATAAAAACTGGATTATAAAGAAGTCAGATAAGGGAGGACAGATAGTGATTATGGATATGGGACTGTATAAAAAGCAAGCCATGGAGCTCTTAGCTAGAGATGGGTGAATTTCTCAAAAATTCGATTCGGTCACTTCGACGAATTTTCCGACAAAATTCGTTTCGTTCCGAATTACTTCGGCACGAATCGCATTAAAAAAGCAGCTATTCCAGGCTGCACAGAGCCTGCAGGGTGCTGTAGAACGTTGTTCCATGCTTAAATATGCAGAGGAGCTTGGTTTGGTCTTCATTACAATGTTTGTGTTTTAGTATGACACGCAGATGACTGCCGCCGCTTTTAGAATCGCTTCACTATAAAATTCCCTGGGCACTTAAGAGGGCAAAACTGACCAAAAAACTGAAGCAGGAATGTAGCCTGATAAAGTCATGCCAGCGAAAGCTGGAAAAAAGCAAGCTGAGAGCTCAGGTGGCAACATTAGTGACAGAGTGTGAAGGTGACGCAGCAGCCACAGCAGCATGAGGTCAGGCAGTGGCACAATGACATTCTGGAGGTGGCAAAACACGAGGAAGCCACAGAGTGGCACAATGACTGAGAGCGGAGGTCACAGCGGCAGCAGTATGAGGTCAGGCAGTGGCACAATGACATTCTGGAGGTGGCAAAACAGGAGGAAGCCACAGAATGGCACAATGACTGAGAGCGGAGGTCACTGCGGCAGCAGCATGAGGTCAGGCAGTGGCTCAATGACTTTCTGGAGGTGGAAAAAACTGGATTAGGCCACAGAGTGGCACAATCACACAGTGTGGAGGTCACTACAGCAGCAGCATGAGGTCAGGCAGTGGCACAATGACATTCTGGAGGTGGCAAAACAGTATTAGGCCACAGAGTGGCACAATCACACAGTGTGGAAGGTTCACGGACGGCACAGTAGGAGGTCAGGCAGTGTGCACAATGACATTCTGGAGTGCAAAACAGTGAGGAATCCACAGAGTGTCACAATGGACAGAGCGAGGTCACGCTGCAGCAGCATGAGGTTCAGGCCGTGGCACAATGACACAGTGTGGAGGTACATGTAGCAGCGACAGCAGCAGCATGAGGTCAGACAGTGCACAATGACACAGTGTGGATAGTCACAGCAACAAATCAGCAGGCATCACAGTGATGTCATAGAGTGTGCACAAAGACAGAGTGTTTAGGTGGGTGGCGAATACCATTCCAGGTAAAGATGGTGGTAGGTAGAAGGAGAAACCTGGCAGCAGATGTGTGTCATCAGGGCGGAGGCGCATCCAAATAGTGGCTGAGGCAGGTAGTTTGAACCCAACTGACCCTAAGGCATTGGTTGTTGTGCAAATCCTGGCCGATACCACGCCCTGATTCATCTTGACAAAGGTCAGTCTTTCACATTTCCCGTGGACACGCGGGTTCTCCTTGGGTAACGATGACCCCCGCCGCACTGACACCCCTCTGAAGCCACACTACTGGCCGTGTCAGACAGCTTCTTCCTACGCAAACTCGGCAAGTAGCGGCCACACATCCAGTTTATGCTTGCCCAGTAAGTCCATAGGATCTTCTACACTGAGGTGGCAGAGTTCTGTCCAATATAGGCCAAACCTGATGTTCAGGGACAGCACCAGGTTCCTGCTGCTGCTGCAGCTGGGCGACTGCCCTCCTCACAAGGCGGTGTGAAGTAAGCATGCTCATGCAGTGACTCCAGACTTAGGGTTACTACTGATGGAGCTGGTACGCACCCTAATACCCCCCCAGAACCTATCCCCAGCAGCCGCGGCAGTAGTACACTTTGTTGAGCTCAGAATAACCCCCCTCGGCCGATGCCTGACTATTCGGCCTGTCACAACAGCCATGCAAATAAGCATCTGAGCGGCCATCTGCACAATTGACTCCGAGGGGCACCCTGCCTCCATATATCCACTGTATACTGCCACGGTGCTTGGGTCATCTGCTCATCTTCCTCATCTCCACCCCTCCCCAGCTGCTCCACTGAACCTCCTCTCTTGTCACCTGGGAGAAAATCACTCATTTCACCAGACAATGCTTCTGCTCCAATGTCCCTCCTCCACCTCCTCCATTTCAGTCCACCTGTGCTCATGAGGCCACGATGATGTATTCGCCACGTCTCCAGTCCCATTCCCAGACAGATTTTTCCAGCACTGATCCAGGCATGAAAGCAGTTGGAATACGTTAATTCACCCGTAGTCCCTGGGACAGACAAATAACGTCTCCTCCATCGTATGGCACAACAAACGGCAGGTGTCACTCATGAAGCTGCCATCAGCAGACATCAAAGTTACACAGGGGAGTACATCTGTCTGCCTGGATCATCAAAAATCGTTAATTGCCTATATCTTATCAAACAGTCGGTCCAACATGAGCAGGCTGGAATTCCAAGCGGGTGGAAATATCGCATATCAAGGTTAGGGGAGGCCGTTCTGGGCCGCTAGCAACTCGAAGGGAGGTGGTTCCTGCATGTACGAAAGGATAAAGTGCATGCACCAGTTCCTGCCATTTTCATTCAGAATGTTCTGAAGATCGTGGAAGACTCAGGAACCTTTTCAAACCAGATTGAACACATGCGCCAAGCAGGGCGCATGACCATCCCATCCTCGGTGCACGCGCGGACACCATGTTCCTCCCAATTGTCCCATCACCATGGTACCGATTTGCAGTGGCGTGGAGAAAGCCACACATCGATGTTCCTTGCTGCATTGACGGCGGAGCAGTTTCCTCCCCTGTGTGTACTTCGTTCGCCCCATGCCAGCCAGGTGTGTAAGAACACGCGAGACACCCGTATTTTTGCAGCCTACACATGTGGTATGATGGAGAAGTACTTGTGTGAGGCTGAGATGTTGGTGGTGTGGAGAGGAGGCGGACATTGGCGCAGGAGCAGCATTTTTAACAACGTGGAGGAGAAAGTGGCGGCGTCTCCTGTCCCAGTTGTTGGTGTGCCCTGGGATGGAAGCACATTCACCCAGTGGGCCCGTCAAGGACATGTACTGCCCTGACCGTATTTACAGCTCCAGACGTCCGCGCTGCCATGCACCTTGGAACAAACCGATAAGCACAAGGACTGGACACCACCTTCCAGTTTTCAACATATTATGAACGTGCTTGGTACAGCCTTTTTGAAAAGAAATTACGCTTGAAACTCATCCATCTCGCTCGGGCACAAGCCATTAGTTCTCATGAAGGTGCAGAGTCCACCATTTGGAAAGGGAGGGACTGCAGAACCAACAACTTGGACATGAGCACGGTCACAGCTGCACCTTAGGATGGTTGATGCATACTGTTTTGTCTCTTTGCAATCGCCTTCCGCTGAACGACACTGCTGGCGCATGAGTAGCGAGGAGTCAGGCGCATCTGGACTCGGAGAAGATGGCAAAGAGAAACAGCTCACTTCTGCAGCAGGTGGTGAGCCTTGACTGCTAGCAATGGCATGCGTGCCCACTGGGCGCTGCTGCTAGCCTGCTGTTTCTGCGGCAGGATGGACACCACAATCTGAGCCACGTTTCTTCCCAGGCCACGATGGGTGACGCTGCATGTGTTGAACCAGTCAGTGCCGAGGTTCAAAACTTAGTCTCCCTGGTCAGCACGCTTCACTTGCCTTCTTGCCACAGATTCTACATATACCCATATTCGGCTCCTCCAGGGGGTGGAGGGGGGTGGCCGTGTCTTAGCAAAGAACTGCCACACCCGCCGAGTATCGGATTTTAAACCGTCCAACGCTCCGCACTGATGACTACAGCCCGCTGCTGCCCGCTGAGCCCCCTTGCTGCAACTTTCTTACCTGCGGTTTTTTACCCTGTGGCCGCTAGGCTCCCGACCTCACACTGCCAGCTATCCCTGCGACCCCGGCACACGACCCATTTGTTTGGGCTGCCGCTCCGACGCGCAACTACGCCCCTCCCCTGAGATATGAACCCCTTTGCCCACCCCCCCTCCCAAGTGCGTCGGCTCATATCATCTATTTGTGTTCATTGTCACTGCGTCCTCAACACCGGTCTTGGTATCCCGAGTGACCTCTCACAACATGACCCCCCCATGCCACTACATCTATACTTTGCCGCCATGCAAGAAGAGGCATTTTGGGCCCCCATTTCTCGGCCAAGTACTGCTGATGCCCCCCCAAAAATTTTCATCCCGAATATATTGCCTGACCCCAGACCCATAGAAATTCTCTGGCTGGGGGAACCGGAGGGGACAAGGGGGGGCTGAGGACAGGGGGGGGGGGCCCCCCACCCCTCCCGGGCCCATCCCAACAATGGCTGTGGGGTTTTCCCCCACTCTTGGCTGGGGTTGTCAGATGTCTTTGGGGGAAGAGGTGACCTAGAAAACCAATCAAGAACCCTTGGGTTGTTGAACAACACCCCGATAAAAGACAGGGGCGTTGTGGCCTCACCGAGTACCCTGCTGGACGCCCCCTTGCTGTCTGCGCCCCGGGGGCCTGTTCCAGGTGTTTGTGCCATGCCCCGCAGGTCGACCCCTGCCCCCCTTTCCTTTGAATAATGTTTGTTCTAAAATGTACAGAACTGTTGAGATAATATCTGTATTTTTAAAATTACACCCTTTTTTTGACCCAAATAACCCAGTAACAAGCTTGGTCCCCCTTTGATATAAAGGGGCGCTACAAAGGCCAGGAAAAAATTTACTTGATGGCTTTTAAAAAACCTGTGTTTTATAAAGAAACACAAACGGGGCTAAAAACCCTTTTTCGGACGAATTAGGCTCGGGAAAAAAAAGTATTAAAATTTTGGCGTTGAAAAAGCGGTTTATTTTTTCACACACCAGAAAAAACAACGTTAATTTAAACCCCCCGGATGTAAAGGCCAAAAATTTGGGCCCGCACAAACTATAGCTTTTGTAGCGGTTAACAATTGCGTGTTTTCTAAAGCCCACAACAAGAGATACAGTTGATTAACCTTTGCTTGTGAATTAGGCTACAAAAATTTATAATTTTGGCTTTGAAAAACGGTTTTTTTTTGTCACACCCGCAAAACAACGTTAATTAACCCTGGATGTAAATTCCCCTCAAAAAATTGAGCCGACAAACTAGAGCTTTGTACGTTTTAAATTGCATGTTTTCTACGCCACAACAAGGATACAGTTGTAATTAACCTTTGCTTTGTGAATTGGGTACGGGAAATATGTATTTATTTTGGCGTTGAAAAAGAGGGTTTTTTTTTGTTCCAACCAGCAAAACAACATTTAAATTTAACCCCTGGTTTAAAATTGCGCCAAAGAATTGACCGCACAAACTAGTAGCTTTGTAGGTGTTACAATTGCGTATTTTCTAGCCCAAACAAAAAATACAGTTGTAATTAACCTTTGCTTGTGAATTAGGACGGGAAAAAATTTATATATTTTGGCGTTGAAAAAGAGGGTTTTTTTTTGTCAGCACACCACAAAACAACGCTTAATTAACCCGGGATGTAAATTGCGCCAAAAAATTTGACCCGCACAAACTTGAGCTTGAGGTGTTAAATTGCGTGTTTTCTACCCCCACACAACAAGAGATACGTTGAAATTTAAACCCCTTTTGTTTGGAAATAGGCAAAAGGAAAAATAATAATTTTGGCTTTAAAAAAAGAGGGGTTTTTGGGGGTCAGCCACCAGCAAAACAAGTTTAAATCCCCTGGATGTAAATTGCGCAATAGAATTGACACCAAAAATGAAGGGTTTTGTATTGTAAAAACGTGTTTCTTAATTTGAAACAACAGGAACTCTTAAAATCCCACTTGGATATTGAAGTAAAATGCAGCTGAGGGGACGCACACTGGATTTCAGACCCAAATCCCGCAAAAAAATTAAAATAGAACATTAAAAAACAGCCGAACAAGCGGCCCTCCCCAAAAAAAATCGCTGTATAAAAATCAATTTTCATAAGAAGCTACCCCGGGGCACACCTCCGAGAGCACAGTGAAGGAGTGTAAGCCCCGGCGTGCCCCCGGATTTTAATATGTGGGTGACGTACAGAATCCCCCGGCCCTCTGAGGGGTTCCCCCTCTGCACATTCATGCAGGCTACCCCCTTTTTCCTCCCAGAGTCTTTCCCCATGTAGGCCTTTGCTCGCAGCCTTTTTACAATCAAAAGCACACTTCGTTTTCCCCCCAAGTACCCCAAAGTTGACTTTGTTCCGAAAACCCAAGTTTTACTGAAATTTTTAAAGAATTCCACTTTGTTTGAATCGATTCGCCCATCCTACTTTAGCTAAAAGTAACAATATAAAAAATGGACTTAGTCCACTCTAAAACCTACTTATTTCACTACAAAACTAAAAACCTCCTGCAAGAAATGTAGCATTAGGGGCAAAAAAACGAAAGAGAAAAAAATACAATGTCCAGAAAACCACTATGCCCAAAATTTTTTGGGTCCCCAAAAAAACCCAAAGAAATTTTTCCCCCAAAACTAAGGACCCCTTTATTTTCCAGTACAAACCATGGGGTGCAAGACTGATTTAAAGTGGGTGGAAATAAAAAATTTTGGCAGCCCCTTTTTCAACTCCCCCCCGGACATTAAAAGACAAGGGATTCTTAAAAATATTTTAAGTTTTCCCGGTTCTTTAACTGGGGTAAAAACAGGGGTTTTCATTATGGGTATTGCATTTTTACTATCTACATTTTTTTGTATTTGATGGTACGTTCTATTTGCAGTTCTATTCCAAAAAAACATTGTTTGGTATGGGCGCTACATAGATGACTTCCTGAACGTTTGGGGGGGAGATATAGCGTCCATACCAAACCTGATTTCTTACTTCAACGCTAACAGCTTAAATTTATATTTTATCTCCTCATACCATTCACACTGTGTACCATTTTTGGATGTAATGTTGACTGAGGTTAATGGTAGAGTTCAGACTACCCAATACAGAAAACCCTGTTCAGACAATACATTCCTGAGAGCTAATAGCTGCCATTCCCCAACATACCACATAATCAATCCTAGTTGGAGAATACATTAGGGCAAAGCATGCTTGTACCACACAGGGAGAATTTGATAAAGAAAGGGATAACTTAAATAAGAGGCTGTTAGCCAGTGAATATCCAAAGGCAGAGAGAAACACCCTGGCTACACTATTAGAACAACAAAAAGTATGAAAAACCCTAAAAATATAGATGCAGATAGCAAAAAAAAGTGTTGTTTTTTTTTCACTGTGTTTAATAAAGATTTAAAAAAAAAAAAAAATCTTATAAAACGTATCAATTCTTTGGCTGGATGAAAAAGTTTTGGCCATAACAGAGGGTAATGTGCAATGTGTGGCAAAAAGAAATAGAACCTTAGGTGACATTTTGTCTCTAATTAATTTCTCTACCATAAACAATGATGAATGTATCTGGTTATCACAAAGTGGGTTCTTCAAATATGGTGGTTCAAGGTGTAATATGTGTGAATTGACTAATAAAAGAAAAACATTCTCAAACATACAATTGTGATTCCATGCACGTCATTTATGCCATTTACTGCACTGCATGTAACCTATATTACAGTGAAGGAAATATGTATTTGATCCCTTGCTGATTTTGTAAGTTTGCCCACTGACAAAGACACGAACAGTCTATAATTTTAAGGATAGGTAAATTTTAACATTGAGAGATAGAATATCCAAAATAAAGTCCAGAAAATCACATTGTATAAATTATGTAAATTTATTTTCATTTTGCAGTGAGAAATAAGCACAGCAGTCAGATGGTTTTTGTACTTGATGATGAGGTTTGCAAACATGTCAGGAGAAATTTAGGTCCACTCCTCTTTGCAGTTCATTTCTAAATCATTAGGACTTTGAGGCTGTTGCTTGGCAACTCGGAACTTCAACTCCCTCCATAAGTTTTCTATGGGATTAAGATCTGGAGACTGGCTAGGCCACTCCATGACCTTAATGTGCTTCTTTTTCAGCCACTCCCTTGCTGCCTTTGCTCTATGTTTTGGGTCATTGTCTTGCTGGAAGATCCAGCCACGACCCATTTTTAATGTCCTGGCGGAGGGAAGGAGGTTGTCATTCAGGATTTTACAGTGCATGGCTTCATCCATTCTCCCATTGATGCGGTGAAGTAATTATGTGCCTTTAGCAGAGAAACACCCCCAAAACATAATGGGGGACATGTATGTAAACTGTCTTGGTCTAAGACTTTCTTCGTTGCCCATAGCAACCAATCAGAGAGCCTGTTTCATTCTTTCAGAGCACTAGATGAAATGTAAGGGGAACTCTGATTGCTATGGGCAACAAAGAAAGTCTTAGACCAAGACAGTTTTCATACATGTAGCCCAATGTTTCCATCTCCATGCTTTACAGTGGTGACAGTGTTCTTTGGGTAATAGGCAACATTTCTTTTCCTCCAAACACCGCGAGTTCAGTTAATGCCAAAGAGCTAAATTTTTGTCTCATCTTACCACAGCACCTTCTCCCAATCAGTCACAGAATCATCCAGCTGTTCATTGACAAACTTCAGATGGGCCTGCACATGTGCCTTCTTGAGTAGTGATGAGCGATTGTGTCAACTATCTTGCCGATATCCGATAGCCGATAATAGATAATCGCCGATGACCATTAAAGTCTGTGGGAGAGAGGAACAACAGCTTCATTCTTACACCCAAACAGGGGTGGAGAAGCTGGAGTTAACATCCACAACAGGAATTTGGATACGTGCTACATCTTAGGCAAGACAATTAGGCAACAAGAGTCACATACAAAAAGTCACAGACTATTCACTATCCCTGTCCTGTACCACAGCATGACCCTTAATTGACCCATAAATTAAAAAGTGCCAGAAGGCAGTAGTATTTGATCCATCATTTTAGTTGAACTGCACATTGACTATCCCTGTCCTGGAATGCAGCATGACCCCAAAACCCGCATGACCCACATGACGACGATGATGACGACATTTGTGGCCGTGATTGGGAGGACGAGGAGGTAAGACTGCTGGATGCAGGTTGCATTAACCACTGAAGAACAGATTGGCGACGCTGTTCATTACTGAGATTCACAGGGCACCGACCCATCGATGACAGGCCTGACGGTCCTGCAACCGACAATCCGCTGGCTTGCTTGTTGTTGCCAGCACTGGAAGGAAAACCTTCTCTCGTACCTCTACCTCCATGTCCTACACCTATCTTTGCTCGCTTACCACCTGCAGTATGTTCCATGTCCAGAAAGACAAAAATTTAAAAGGTATGGAAGAGTTTTTGACAGTCTCTTATTGAAAGACGGCAAATCACAGCTATTCTTAAATCCCTCTAATTCCCAACAGCCAACTAGGATTAGAAACAGAATTGTTTCTATCAAATATCTGTGAAATGCGGTCTGGTGGAAGAACCGTAACACAAAATCATCAGTGTTCTTCCTTCAGTCCCAGAGATTTACAACTGCCCAGTAGGACTAGCAATTGATAGTTTTCAACAAACTATCATACAAATTTACGATTAGCGCCAAACTGAGACGCACTGAGTGAAATAGAAGTATTAAGAATTTACACTCACCGGCCACTTTATTAGGTACACCTGTCCAACTGCTTGTTAACACTTAATTTCTAATCAGCCAATCACATGGCGGCAACTCAGTGCATTTAGGCATGTAGACATGGTCAAGACAATCTCCTGCAGTTCAAACCGAGCATCAGTATGGGGAAGAAAGGTGATTTGAGTGTCTTTGAACGTGGCATGGTTGTTGGTGCCACACCGGGTGCCACTCCTTTCAGCTAAGAACAGGAAACTGAGGCTCCAATTTGCCCAAGCTCATCGAAATTGGACAGTAGAAGATTGAAAAAACGTTGCCTGGTCTGATGAGTCTCGATTTCTGCTGCAACATTCGGATGGTAGGGTCAGAATTTGGCGTCAACATGAAAGCATGGATCCATCCTGCCTTGTATCAACGGTTCAGGCTGGTGGTGGTGGTGTCATGGTGTGGGGAATATTTTCTGGCACTCTTTGGGCCCCTTGGTACCAATTGAGCATCGTTGCAACACCTTGTTGAATCTATGCCACGAAGAATTGAGGCAGTTCTGAAGGCAAAAGGGGGTCCAACCCGTTACTAGCATGGTGTACCTAATAAAGTGGCCGGTGAGTGTATATGGCTTAATATGGCGGCCTTCGCACTACTGACTACAGGCACAATTTACTAGGAAATATGTATAACACAATTTACGTACAACTGAGCTCTATGTGCCAAACAGATGCAATAAGAGTATTTAAATGTTATATGGATTAATATGGCGGCATACGCACCACTGACCACAGGCGCAATTTACTATAAAATATGTATAACACAATGGGTGACATGTATAAAGATCGGCGCGTCGAAGCGCTCGTTTTCGAGCGCTCGAACGTGAAAGCTGCGCCTCATGTATGTCGGCGCCCGAGGGGCGCTCATACATGCGGTGAAAAGTTCCCTGCACCTCGCCAGTGTGTGAGGCGCAGCGCGGGATTTAGGCCCAGAAAGACTGCGCCTAACGTATTGTGATTCGAGACAGGCTGGAAATTAGCGAGAAATCATTAAACATGTTAGTGAAGAGCAAAAAGAGTTGACTTTCAAATGAATGAATGAATAAACAGAAAAATCAAAGCTGTCTAAAAGTGATTAAATGTAGTGAAAAAGTGGATCATTTAAAATTAAAGGGAAAATATATAAGATCACTCAAGAAATAAATCTCAGCTCTCAGCTCCGTGAGACATGGAGTATGAAACAAAAAAAAAGTTTTTATTAGGTGTAAAACATTCTGAAAAAGAGCTCAAACCTTCTAAAAAACACATAAATAAAATCACTAACTAAAAATCAATAACGGTGCAACATCAGGAATTTGGATATTGAAAATTGCCAGGAAATACAGTAATTCAAATTCTGTAAGCGCTTCTCATTGGTTGGCAGAAACCAGCCAATCAGAATAGGAGCGACAGTGACCCATTATAACCTATTGATTAGTGTTGACCAATCAAATGAAAAGGCGTGACAGTTAAAAATACAGTAAAAAAGGTAGAAAAGAGCTGATTGGTTGAATTAGCGGGGGCTCGGCTATCCCGGCCAATCAGAGCGCGAGCTACTTTGTCCCATTGTAGTCTATGGAGAGATGGGCACTGAAATCTCAGCTCCGTGCAGCATGGAGTATTAATAATAATAATAATAATAATCTTTATTTATATAGCGCCAACATATTCCGCAGCACTTTACAATATAGAGGGTATAAGCACAGATAAATCAGACATTACATTATAAAAAGGCTACTTACAAATGAGACACAAGGTGTGAGGGCCCTGCTCACAAGAGCTTAAAATCTATTAGGGTGTACGGGTGAAACAAAGGGTGACAAGTACTTGGTTTACATGGTCCAGCCATGTTACATAAATATGGCGTAGTATACATAAAAAAGTGGATGAACCTGCCATCGCAACCATACATCTATATACAGAGAAGTGCCTATGGGTGCCAAAATGCAGGAAGTGATGAATGTGTGACAGAATTTGGAGGGATAACAGTTAGTGATCTTGGTAGGCTTGTCTAAGAAGATGAGTTTTCAGAGCGCAATTAAAATTGTGAGGGTTGTAAGTGTGCCTGATCACATGGGGTAGCCTGTTCCAGAGAACTGGTGCAATACGTGCAAAGTCTTGGAGACGGGCATGGGAGCTTTGAATGAGTGAGGTGTGTAATCTTAGATCAGTAGCAGAGCGGAGAGCCCGGGTAGGGTGGTAGACAGAGATGAGGGAGGAGATGTAGGGGGGTGCAGCGCTGTGGAGAGCCTTATAGGTGAGAGTGATGAGTTTATTCTGTACTGAATAGGTAGCCAGTGCAGAGACTGACACAGGGTAGAGGCATCAATATAGCGGCTGGAAAGAAAGACAAGCCTGGCTGCTGCATTCAGGACAGATTGGAGAGGGGAGAGTTTAGTAAATAAATCGTTTTTATTAGGTGTAAAACATTCTCTGTAAAAGAGCTAAAACCTTCTATAAACAGACATAAATAAAATCACTAACAACGCGTTTGTCGCCATGACAGGCGCAACATCAGGAATTGGGCTATTGGAAATTGCCGGGAAATACAGTAATTAAAATTCTGTAAGCGCTTCTCATTGGTCGGCAGAAACCAACCAATCAGAATAGGAGCGACAGTGGCCCATTATAACCTATGGAAAAGTATTGACCAATCAAATGAAAAGGCGGGACAGTTCAAAATACAGTAAAAAAGGCAGAAAAGAGCTGATTTGTTGAGACCAGGTGGCAGATATGAATCCACCAATCACATGAAGTGCGTCTATTTTGAGTGTAGCAAGAAGGGCGCGATAGAAGGGCGCCCTAAAAGTTATTACTATCTAAGGGAAATATTCTAGTACTGTGATTGGTTGGTGGGAAAAGGGGCTCGTCCTGCTTAGCCAATCAGCAGGTGAGCTACTTATCTCATAGAGTTCTATGGGGAAAAGAAATGCAGAGCGAGTTCTGTTTGTGATTGGCTAAGTTAAAAGAGGCGCGATTATTTGGGCCAATGGGAGAGTGAGCGACGCTCTTATGGGTTTTCTAATGCAATCTATAATAAAACTGTACATGCCAGAAATCAAACGATAAGACTCACAAAGTTGTACCGATCTCTATATAAAATGAAAAATAATATGGGTGTAATGAAAATAAACAAATAAAAATGAATTCAATGAATTCATTTTTATTTCTTTATTTTTGTTACACCCATATTATTGATCATTGGCTAATGAAAATAAAGAAATAAAAATGAACTAATTGAATTCATTTTTATTTGTTTATTTTCGTTACCCCCATAATTATTACATATTATTGTAAGCGACCAATGAGAAATGCTTACAGAATTTGAATTACTGTACTTCCCGGCAATTTTCTACATCGCAATTCCTGATATAGCGCCGGTGACGGCGTCAAGCGCGTTGTTAGGGATTGGATTGAAGTATGTTTTTAAAAGGTTTTAGCTCTTTTTCAGATAATGTTTTACACTTAATAAAGACGATTTTGGAATCATACTCCATGCCTCACGGAGCTGAGAGCTGAGATTTATTTCTTTTGCGATCTTATATATTTTTCCTCTAATTTTAAATGATCCACTTTTTCAATACATTTAATCATTTTTAGACAACTTTGATATTTATCTTTATTAATGAAAAGTTTTTCTAGACAACTCTTTTTTATTACTGTACTGTTGTAACAGTCGACCGAGAGCACATTTTGCCCCATTCCATTACGTTCTCACTTCACTTCGCCTCCTCCGGCTCATTTAGACCACCTTCAACTAGGTCTGCCTTTCAGGGCTGTCGAGCGCTGCAATGCGTCTCACTTTGCCGACCCGCGATCATGCATGCCTCGGAGTATTCAAATGTGGTGCATCCCGCCCCAGAACGCCCACACCGTGCCCATTGCACACCCCTTCATGTTAGGCGCAGCCAAAAGTGGCGAAGGTTGCGCCTAACACCGCATCACTGAGTCCGACAGTGGATTCAGACCGGTGAGGCGCAGTTTCCGCCAGAAATCGGGCGAAAATCCCGATCATACATGTCGCCCAATATGCGTACAACTGAGCTCTTTGCAGCAAATAGACATACGTACTTCAATGAAACTATATAAAAGTTATAGGGATAAGTTATGCCGGTTTTTGGGAACATTGACACACAGTGATTGCAATAGAACTGAAAAAACAGTTCACCTCCTATCAGAGTTCTGCTGGCCAAAAAAGTGGTAAAAAACAATGCTTTTTCAATTCAAGATCACAGAACACACTGAGCTGCAAAATATCTCCCTTCCTTTAAAAGCCTCTACTGCTGCCGACCCCCCCGCCACCTGCAGCTCCGCGGCTACACACACCAATAGATATCCTTAAAACTTTCTCTAACTAAATAAGAAGTGAAATTTTCTAATCTAACTCTATTCTAAGCTGTAGGTAGGTGGATGGTTTCTTGTATTAGAAGAGACTCTCTCTCAGAGCTGTTAGAACAGCTATAGCTTTAAGCGCAGACAGACACATCCTGCTGTGAAGTGTCATAGACGGAGAATGAGCTGAACAGGAAATGCAGTTGCATAGAGAAAACGAGGTCATGTGATTTTTGCAGCCAATGAGATCCATACACCGCAAAGTGGTGACGTTGTACATTCTCCTCACCCCCTCTATCCTCGGAGCTGATTGGCTGGCTGCCAAAATGACAGGAAATGCTGAAAATAGTGCTATAGTAATAGATTATCTGTAAGATTGTCACCTAAAATATCGGTTGATCTCTCACCTTCCTTATGATCAAGGATACCCCAAGAGGTGAGATTTTGCATGGTGCCCCAGATCGATTGACAGTCATTTTGTATTTCTTCCATTTTCTTATTATTGCACTAACAGTTGTCTCCTGCTCGCCCAACGTTTTACTTATAGTTCTATAGCCCATTCTAGCTTTGTGCAGGTCTATGATCTTTCCCTGACATCCTTAGAAAGCTATTTGGTCTTGCCCATGTTGTAGAGATTAGAGTGTGACTGATTAGTTGAGTCTGTGGACAGGAGTCTTTTATATAGGTGACAATTTAAGACAGCTGTCTTTAATGCAGGTAACGAGTTGATTAGGAGCATCTCACTGGTCTGTAGGAGCCAGAACTCTTAATGGTTGGTAGGGGATCAAATACTTATTTCTCTCAGCAAAATGCAAACAAATTTATGTATATAATATTATACAATGTGATTTTCTGGATTTTATTTTTAATTTTCTATCTCTCAATAAAATAAATAATAAATTAAATTCAAATTTAAAAAATAATATAATAAAATTAACCTACTCTTAAAATTAGACTGCTCATGTCGTTGTCAGTGGGCAAACTTACAAAATCAGCAAGGAATCAAATACTTATTTCCTTCAATGTATATGGGGTGCACAATAAGAAAGTTGAAAAACAGAATTGTGGAGCATGTGAGTGACATAAATATTAAAAAACACACCAATACTTCAGGTGCCACCAAGCAAAATACATGGAGGAAGCTTACATAGTTTCTGTTTTTTTGGCATGGAAAGGGTTGAGTCACCTATGAGACAGACATAGGGAAGCACAGTGAATCCTAAAGATGGATCCTAGTGGTCTTAATTTCCGCAATGATCTTATATAATTTTATTAATAGTACCATCCACATATATTTTCTATAAATGTCACATGTCATTATGAAATTTTTTTTCATTATGCCTGCTTGTAGAATAGAATATTGTATACTGATTTCTACCTTTTGATATATTTGGTCTTATTCCCGTCTCTTCACCTGAGAGCAGCCTAGTCATTCGTGAATGGATCCTGTGACTTGTTTTTAACCCAGCGCAACACAGGTGTGGGTTAGCTGTGATCAAGGGTCCTCCTTGAACTTGAAACGTGTAAGCCAGAATGTGGGACCTTCCATCTCTCTCTGTATCATGAGCTACCACCTTGCTTTGTGCTTTTTTAATAAGGTTTTTCAATAAAGGAGAAGGATTTTAAGGATTCCCGGATTCCTATTGCTTTCTCATATTCAAGATATTGATGCAGGCTATTGCCGAAAGTAAGGACTCCTGGACCTTTCCCATTATAGTGGACACAGTCCAGCGCGGTGAGAAAATACTTTTTTCTTGTATTTTATTACCAATGCTGCCACACCATGGTCATCATAAAGTGACTTAATAATTCCATTGTACTATTTCTTGTCACGGTGTGCCAGAGTCATCTTCCACTGCCAGCATGTACTTACCTGTCCTGGCTCCTGTCTGCGACATCTGCCGGCAGCTAGTGCTCATCAGTCCTTGCTCCTGCTCACACCCATCCTCTTGGACTCGCATGCATCAGCCTTCTTCTATTAAAAAGGACAGTGTCCCATTTACCTGGTCAGTGACACTGTCTGATATCCAGCACCTGTCTGCTGCAGTTTCCCCTCTTCCAGAAGCTATAGACAATTACCACCAGTCTGGATGAAGTTGTGTCTGCATTGGCACCTACGCTTGCTCCACTACCTGCTGTAGCTCTACCTCCCGCTACCATGATCAGTCCCAGCCTGCACCTGCCTCTAACTGCCCATCACTTTGGAGACCCCATGCATGTCACGGCTTCCTCAATCAGTGTATGATCCACTTCGAGGTCCTGGCTCACCAGTTTCCATCTGACCGTGCCAAGGTGGCGTTTATCATCAGCTTGCTCGCAGGAGAAATTTTGGCCTTGGCCTCATCTTTCTGGGGAGAGGATCCACTGACAGGGGACCTCCAAAAATTCCTGAGCGCCTTCAGAAAAATCTTTGAGCAACCTGAGTACAACACCTTTGCGGCATCATCTCTGCTACGATAACGTGAAGGCGATTATATGGTGGGCCAGTATGCCATACAGTTCCATACCCTGGAACGACATGACCTTCATTGCTGCCTTCTGGGGAGGCCTTGATGGATACATCAAGGACAAGGCGGGTCATGACCTACCTACAACCCTGGACAACCTCATCACTCTGGGTACCCGGATTGATATCTGCTTTGCAGAAAGGGATCTAGAACTTCGACAGCAGCCTTCAACCTCCCGGCCTCTCAAGCCTCCGCGTTGGCGCAGACTGAACCTGTGTCTCTACTGTACCCGACACTACCTTAAGAACTGCCCAGTCTACCCGGCTGCTCCCTGTAAACCCAAGTGCCAAGGTTTTGTTGGTGAAGTCACCCTGAATGATGGTGCTTCTGCTCCTCGTTTGACCACTCCGGTACCCCATTAAGTAGGTATATAGGCCCCATCAGTAGATATGTAGGCATATAGCCCCTGTACCAGTAGTTAGGCAAGTATAAAGGCCCCCTCATTAGGAAAGTATAGAACCCCCCACCAATCAGTAGGCAGAACTATATGTCACATCAGTAGGTATGCAGGTATTTAAGGACCTCAGTATAAAGTTTTTGCAGGAGTAGGAACCCCCTCTTTTCTCCTCAATCCCACTCAAAGCTCCCCTCCCATCCAAGTCTCCCCATTCAAACCCTCCTCAAGTCCCCCACTCTTAATACCTCTCCCCCACCTCCTCTCCCCACCACCCTATCTCCTACCTCATTTTAACCTCTTTCCCCCATCACCTCTCTCTCGCTATAGAAAATATACTTACAAGTCCTGAAAAGTGACCAACAGTCTTTACACCGCAGTATAGTCACTACGCTGGTGAGGAGAGAGAGTGGAGCATCACTGCTCCTTTTTTATCTTCCTAGCATTGCATTGGGACATATCAGATGCTCTCAGAAGAATGCAGGGAAAGTTGGAATATAATCTACACACCACTGCTCCATTTACAGTTACCAATCTCTACAGTGACACAGCCACCAAAGCTAGGAACCTCATCTGCAACCCCCTCCAATTCCTCTGCTACAGACAATGACCCCTATCCTCCACATGAAGATGGGTGGTGGGAATAAAAATAGCTAACTTTAAAAATAAAAATTGTTAAAAACAAGGCTACCTCCCCTCCAATGGGTGCCACAGTAGGCACCCACCCACTGGTACCTAGGGAGAAATATGGCCCTGGTCATCAGGCGGCACTACGCTTCAACATCCTAGGTATGCTGTACTACATCTATGTGCGTGTTGTGTAATGATATACAACACAAATGGTCTAAGAAATGACAGCCCTAATGAAACAAATAATTCAAAAAATGTATTTGTTGATATTATATATTTTAAAGCATTTATTTTTATATAAAACATATATAACAATAATAAAAAATTGTAACATGTCCTTTAAGACAATGATGGTTTTATAGCACAGATCATTCTGTTGATCGTTCTCATGCACATGTAGATATCGTGGTTCTCATGATTTTGAAGTTATTAAGGTGAGTACACATACAAATATCATTTCATTAGTTTTGATGTGCCAGATCTGACGACATTTATCATGAGTCATTTCATTTATTCCAAGTGTGGGGGGTTCAGTTCGGCAGTCAGGATGAAATCCAGTTTCACAGAGACCCAGACAGGCGTCCCAAACATGGTTAATTTTCGTCTTTTGTTGGTAACTTAACAATAGGGTTCAGGTTTTCAGGTAGTGAACACAAAACAATAAACACAATCCTATTTCTCCAAGCACTAATGGTACAGATACATTTCCTTCTCTATCAAATGGACTATGTAACAGCAGTCTGTACCTTATGGCGTGGCTCCACTGATTAGGAACAACCCTCTTCTGTCCAGAGAGACCTGGCCTCCATGCAGCTATGCTTTTAACACCTCTGCACAAATGCTCTAGTTAATGGGGTTGTCTCGCTACAAAGAATAGCTTTCAAATTGTAGGGAACACAAAATAAAGACATTTTCCAAATATATTGCTTTGTTCATCTGTTTTCCTTAAGGAGATACAAGTGAATTTATGACCTCCCTGGCTGTTTCAGTTCCCTCAGTAACGGACTTGTAAACAATTCTCACCCATGCTGTTTGTTCTATGTAATAGCAGTGAGTGATGTCATCACACAGGTCACAGCAGCCTCTGTGCTGCTGGGCAGTAAAAAGCTTGATTTATCTCAAGTAAACAGCTCTAATTAGGGCTTTTGTTTGAGGGATCAGATAAAAAGTCCTGTTAGTAGTTTCAGAAGCTTCTGAGCTAATCTGAACTAATTAGCAACTGAAAATACAGAGCTGGATTCACCAAGGAGCTTATGCAAATTTCAGTCAGTCTGAACCAGGAAGTGACAGAGTATTTCATTCATGCATCCTATGAAACTCTGTAGGGAGACAACTCCTTTAATTAGGTCACAGCCCAGAAACCAGGCCCTGGTCTATGCATGTACTCCATCATCATAGTTACATAGTTAGTATGGTTGAAAAAAGACACGTGTAAGAAACCTAAAGTGGAATGTATACACCACTAATGACCTTCCCAGACACTGCCTTACACAAACTACTCGAAATATGTGAATTGAATATGAATCATCCAAAACATTTTTATGACAAATTCTAGAAATTTCAGGACCAGAGGATAATTGCATTCCTCTCAAGTGTCCCTATTTTAGAAGGACAGTCCCTATTTTTAACCTAGGTCCCTCTGTCTCTCTTAGCTCTATAGATGTCCCTCTTTTTCATGTGAGAAATAGATTTGTGTCAACAAACTGACTATCTTGCTTTAAAAAGTATCTGATTGCTTCATAGCTGGATATTACATAACAGCTTACTTAATATTTAAAGGGGATGTATCGCTTCTTTAGTTCGGCTGATTCATATGGCTCTCAGCTTCTCAACTCTAGAAATGCAGGGGCGTTTCTTCCCCTTCCAGCTGTTTCTCCCTATGCAGTCTTATTTTGTAAGAGCTGTATACATACCACAGGCTGCATTCATTCTAGACTGAGCACTGATCTCTTCTCCTCTCACAGCTGGAGATTTGTTACAATTGAATCCAGCTTTCCATGAACAGCACAGATCTCCCTTCTATGCAGGAGAGGCAGGGATCAAAACACAATTGTGCTGTTTTATGATTGTAGATGCCCTGCAGTGTTATTCTGTTTCTTCTGGCTGTGCAGAGTGAAAATGTGCCGGTCCCTTACTTTAAGTGAAAGGCAGGAATGAAAGCTCTGTGAATATGGCCGACCGGGGGGGGGTGAACAGAATGTAAATGAGCTCTCAGCTAGTGAAATGCAAGGAGGAGGGATCCGACCAGGACTGGTTATCAGTGTAAACAGAAACAGAAGATAAGGAAAACTGTGAATACAAGAGAGCTTTGCTAATGACATCTAATTGCAAAGTTACTTGTTTTCACTGTCCCCTTATTCTGAAGGACATTTAATGAAATGATACAACCCCTTTAATCATTGGATACAATGCAATTCTGAAAATGTGTCCCTTTTTGACATGTATGTGTTCGGGCATGGTTAGAGACGTGCGTTGCTGTGATGTCATGTGTGGGTGTAGTTGGAGGCGTGGCTTGGTGTGATGTTGTGTGGTTGGAGGCGTGGCTTGGTGTGATGTGTGGTTGGAGGCGTGGCTTGATGTGCCCCTCTTTGCAATCTCTAAAAGTTGGGAGGTACAGTTGAAACCAGAAGCTTATATACACTATATAAAAAGACACATATGCATGTTTTTCTCACTTTCTGACATGAAATCAGAATAAAACTTACCCGTTTTAGGTCAGTTAGACTTACCAAAATTATTTATATTTGTCAAATGCCAGAATAATGAGAGAGAATTTTTTACGGCATTTTTATGACTTTCTGCAAAGCCAAATGTTGACATACACGAGGATTACTAAGCCTTTAAACAATTTAGGACAGCCCATATGATGAAGTCATGTCTTGTCATGCCTGATAGGTTTATTGGTAACATCTGAGTTAATTAGAGACACACCTGTGGATGTATTTTTTAATTCACACCAGAAACATACTCTGTGTGTAACATCTTGGGAAAATCTAAAGAAATCAGCCAAGATATCAGGAACAGAATTGTGAACTTGCACAAGTTTGTTTCATCCTTGGGTGCAAATTCAAGATACCTGAAGGTGCCTCATTCATCTGTACAAACAATTATATGCAAGTACAAACTTGATGGGAATGTCCAGCCATCATGCCGCTCAGGAAGGAGACGGGTTCTCCGTCTCAGAGATGAACGTGCTTTGGTCTGACATGTGCATATCAACCCAAGAACAAAAGAAAAAGACCTAGTGAAGATGCTGGCAGGAGCTGGTAAGATTGGGTCATTATCTACTGTGAAACAAGTGCTGTATCAACATGGGCTGAAAGGACATTCTGCCAAGAAGAAGCCATTACTCCAAAAGAAACAAAAACGCCAGATTAATGTTTGCAAATGCACATAGAAACAAAGACCTACTTTTTTGGAGACACGTGCTGTGGTCTGACGAAACTAAAATTGAACTGTTTGGCCATAATGACCATCGTTATGTTTGGAGGAAAACGGGAGAAGCTTGGAAGCATTAGAACCACAACCCAACTGTGAAACACGGGGTGTGGCAGCATCAGGTTATGGGTTTTTTTTGCTGGAGGGACTGGTGCACTTCACAAAATAGATGGCATCATGAAGAAAGAAGATTATCTGGCAATACTGAAGTAACAACTCAAGAAATCAGTCAGGAATTTAAAACTTGGGTGAAAAAGGGTTTTCCAAATGGACAATGACCCGAAGCATACTGCTAAACTGGTTACAAAGCTGTTTAAGGATAACCAAGTCAATGTTTTAGAGTGGCCATCACAAACCCCTGCTCTCAATGCTGTTGAAAATGCATGAGCAAATCTGAAAAGGCAGGTGCGAGTAAGGCGACCTACAAACATGGCTCAGTTATACCAGTTCTGTCAGCAGGAATGGGCTAAAATTCCTACCAACTATTGTGAGAAGCTTGTGGAAGGATATCCAAAATGTTTGACCCAAGTCACAGAGTTTAAGGGCAATGCTACCAAATACCGTGAAAAATTATCTCTCTCATTATTCTGGTATTTAACAAATATAAATAATTTTGGTAATCTTAATTGACCTAACATGGGTAAGGTTTATTCTAATTTCATGTCAGATAGTGAGAAAAACATGCCTTTTTATATAGTGTATGTAAACTTCTCGTTTCAACTGTATGTAATTGTTCATTCAACACTTTTTGGTCCCTTGGTGTTATTTACTTTATATTTCCAACAGGAACTAATGTTACTTCTGGCTCAATGATAGATCTATCCATCGTAAATATCTTCAGGTACACCAACTGAATCTGCAGGATTAGAAGCAGGAGCCCAGCTGATATACATTGCCAGAATCATGCTGCAACAGCTGTTTCACCTTTTAGATGCTACAGTCAATAGTGATTGTGGCATCTAAGCAGTAAATATAGGGAAAAGGTCCGAATGAATAATGAACTTTTTTCATCACACAGTTTTTCTGCTATTAGACTAGCCTAACACAATACTGATGTCTACAGTACCCATTGCCTGCTAGTGTACATTTGGCTATAAAATCCGGGACTTTCTTACAGTCGTCATACTCATGGCCTAATAAGCCTTCCAATGTGCATGTGTATGATTTCATTTATAGAGAGCTGGGCATAATAGTGGAGTAATGATGTTATTAGGCATTTTGCTCTGCTCTATTGCCAATATTAAATTAACTAGTACGAGGATCATTTTGGATTAACCACAACTCTAGAAACTATAGGTTAAACTGTATATTGGATTAAGATAAGGGAAATAGGACTGAATAGATAGAAAGGGGAGGCATCTTTGATTTGATTATAATGTTATTCATTTTAATGGAGTAATGAGTAAATTAAATGAACCAACAGAGCTGACTGGGACTTTTTATGTCCCAATATTTTTGAAAGGCTCATTGAGAAATTGTTGATAATGTTGGCAGGAGATGAGTTATAACTGAGTAAGATAGTTAAATCATTTTAAATGTTGCAACCAAAATAAATGGCCCATTTAGTTGCATTATTAACAGGCGGTAGGTCCACTCTGTTTCTTTCCTCATTAACGATTTATCAGTATCTCCTTTCCTGGAGGATATATGAACCATTTCTATGCATTTAAATTTGTGGAATGCTGTGGAATTTAGCCTGCTACAAAGCTATATTTGATTATAATAGGATTTTTATTCATGCTATGGATTCCATGAAGATAGAACAAACTGTTTAGTTCCCGGCTAGATTGAATATGCAGAACAGGCATAAACAAAACATAGAAACAAAAAAAAAAAAAAAAAGTTTTTCATGCACTGGTAATTATTACCAACTTTAAAGATTCCATAGGTCTGTAATTTTTATCAGGTACAGAAAATAACATTGTATGATTTTTAAATAAGGGATTTGCATTTTATTGTATGAAATAAGTATTTGATACAGTAGAAAAGCAGAGCTTAATATTTAGTACAAAAACCTTTGTTTGCATTTACAGAGGTCAGATCAAGTTTGCGCACATTAAAACAGGGAGTTTGGCCCACTCCTCAATACAGATCTTCTCCAGATCATTCACGTTTCGGGGCTGTCTCTGAGCTTCATTGACTTCCAGCTTCCTCCAAAGATTTTAGATTGGATTCAAGTCTTGAGACTGACCAATACCTGGAAATACTTCTTATGGAGCCACTCCTTAGTTGCCTTGGCTTTGTGTTTTGGGTTATTGTCCTGCTGGAAGTCTGACCCATGAACCATCTTCATTGCTCTTACTGAGGGAAGGAGGTTGTTGGCCAAAATATATGACCCCATCCATCCACCCTTTAATATGGTACAGTCGTCCTGTCCCCTTTGCAAAAACATACCCCCAAAGTATGATGTTTCCACCCCCATGCTTCACAGTCGGGATGGTATTCTTGGGGTTGTACTCATCCTACTTCTTCCTCCAAACACAGCGAGTGGAGTTGATACCAAAAAGTTCTAATTTGGTCTCATCTGACCACATGATCTTCTCCCATGCCTCATCTGGATCATCCAGATGGTCATTGACAAACTTCAAACAGGCCTGAACATGTGCTGATGTGAGAAAAAGACCTTGCGTACCCTTCTTGATTTTAATCCATGACAGTTTAATGTGTTACGAACAGTAACCTTTGAGATTGTGGTTTCGACTCTATTTAGGTCATTGAAAAGGTCCTCCCATATAGTTTTGGGCTAATTCCTGACCCTTATTACAATCATCCTTACCCCACGAAGCGTGCAGCCTCAGACCAATTAAGATTGACAGTCATCTTGTATTTCTTAAATTTTATAATAACTGCGCCAACAGTAATTTTCTTCTCACCAATCTGCTTGCCTATTGTCCTGTAGCCCATCCCAGCCTTGTAAAGGTCTCACATTTTGTCCCTGGTGTCCTTTGGTCTTGACCATGGTGGATAGGTTGGAGTGTGATTGTTTGAGTGTGTGGACAGGTGTCTTTTATACAGGTAATGAGTTCAAACAAGTGTAATTAATACAGGTAATGAGGGCAGAGTAGGAAGGCTTCTTAAAGAAAACCTAACAGGTCTGTGAGAGCCTGAATTCTTGCTGGTTGGTAGGTGATCAAATACTTAGTTCATGCAATAAAATGGAAACTAATTATTTAAATGTGATTTTCTGGATTTTTTTTTAGATTCGGCCTCTCACAGTTGAAGTGTACCTATGATAAAAATTTAAGACCTCTCCATTCTTTGTAGGTGGGAAAACTTGCAAAATAGCCCGTGTATCAAATGCTTATTTTCCCTGCTGTATGTATATATATTGTGACGCTCACTCATGTTTCGGCCGCCATCTTGGCTCGGCCCAGGGGTTATTCAGTTCTCGGATCGCCGCTTGGGTTAAACGGATTGGCACACTGACAGCAGGGTTCGGTTTCAATCTGGCCTCAGCCAGTTTTATTCAGGCACAGGATAACAGAACAAAAAACCTCAGGCCGTCTGGCCACTAAATACACATATAGTAGTCCCCCACTACCCAGTGTCTTTGTCTAAACCCCAAAAGGGCCACCAAAAACCAAGTAGCCTTACTGTTGCAAAACAAAACCTGGGGCCAGAGCCCCTTTTCCTTGGCTCCGCTGCTGCCCCCCACTCCAAAAAAAAACAAAAAAAAACCAACCCCCCCCCGATCACTGAAATAGGAGGCCTCTTATATCCCTTTCCGGGATTGGGCCCCCAAAACCCGGCCCCGGAACGGGGGAAAGGCCTCCCACCCAAGCCTATTTACCTTTTCCCCCGGGAAAAGGCCCAAACCCCAAATCACCCCCAAAAACAGCCATACTAACAACATGTGGGCAGTTAAAACCTAGGGCTTTCTGCGCAACTTTTGCCTTTCCCCCACCGAACCCAGATATTCGGTTTGGGATGTTTGGGGAGCAGGGACCCTGCGAATTCCCAAACCCAAAAGGGGAGAGAAACCCGTAAATGTACACGTCCTAGCCCACATATCCTCCGCCCTTTTGATAAAAACCCCTAGGTTCTTTTCACCTGGGTCATCACCCCTCCGGGAAACAAAGCTCCTACTTTGGGGGCAAAAAATCTTCCTTTTAAATTTTTCAAGGGGGGAAAACCCAAATTTTTCCCCACCCAAAAACCCGTTGTTTCACCACACATGTTTTTGGGAAACCCCTCTTTTTTACTTCCCTTTTCTCTAGTGTTCACAACCCCTGGGGACGCTTTTGCTACACGGGTGTTACCACCTTTCACCTTTCATGCTGACCTTTTACAGGGTTACTATGAAAATCCAATTTCCAAACGCTATCATACCTACTTAATTTTTTCTTCCTCAAAAAAAACGGCCCTTTTGGGATTGTGCCCACTGAGCATTTTCTTCCCTAAATTTTTGGGTTTTTCAAAAAAAAAAAGAACCCTGTTTGGACCCAGCAACCACACTATCTTTATCAGAACTGTAATGACACAGACTTTTCCAAAAATTTTCTATCCACTAGGCCCCCCTTGGGGGGACCGGGGGGCCCAAATTTTGCTAACCCCCTTTTTCTGGGAGGGCTATTAGGAAACCCAAAAAAGGTCTCCTTTAACACAAGTCCCGGCCTCACTGACCATCTCATGCCCTTAGGGTCAGCTTGGGATTTCCCTTTAAATTTCCCTTGGGGCCCTGGGGCCCCACCTTTTAATTTACTAGCTGAAAATCTTGGGCCCTTTCTTTGTGACCATCCCCAGTGGGATAACTTTCCCTTTGGGCTTTGGGGCCCCCTGTGGGCCCCCCCTAATTAAAACATAAATAAGGGAAGTCAGGGTTCCCACTGCCAAAAATTACCTGGCATTTCACTAGTGCCAAAATGACACATTCCCTTTTTTCACACCTCCGTTTACCAGCTCTGTCTAGCAAGAGACCCTCGAAGCAACGGTTTGGGGATGTTTCCTGCACAAAACCCCTGTAGCCCTCCTTAAGGGAGAAATCCCCAACCTTTTATCAGGGGGACCCTAAATTTTTGGGCCCATCAAGTTTTGCAAAGATCAAAAAAGGGGAAAACCCATTTTACAAACGGGCGTCAGGGCATAGCAGCCTTGGGAAACCTCCTTAGGGGTTTTCCCCACCCTTTAAACAAACCCAAACTGGCCCGTGTTCAAAATTTTAATAAAAAAATTTAAATCATTCACATTCTTAACACCATTAAAATGGTTTCAGACCCCTCTTTACTGCAAAAAGGGACCCAAATTTTAGGTCGCCACATAAACATCGGACATAACAAACCCGGTATGCGGCCCAAAAATTTTCCTCCATAACTCTGGGGAAAAAATTTAATTTAGTTTCCCAGAACCAGACACCTCTTTAAACCCCCGAAGGGTCCAAATTTCTCCCCCACCTGCCCCTCAAGGGGGCCTTAGCAAACCCCCTTTTTTCCTCCCTTTTAGGGAGCTTACTACCATCACTTGGGGGAATTTTTTATTACCCAATGCAGGGAAAAGCTACTTAAAAAACCAGGGAACCCCTTTGGGGCAAATTTCACTGGGACTTTAAAAGGGTTTACACAATCTTCTCTTCCATCCCCCCCCAGGGTTTTCCCAATATTAAAATTTTTATCACAGATAAACTTCTCTTAATACCTGATCCGGGTGGGACACAAACCCGCCTTTGGGAACACATTTTTTTTTTCAAAAAGATTTTCATCACTCCCATTTGGGAAAAGTCCCCATCTCATAACCTGTAGGGAAAGGGCACACCTATACATCCCCTCCCACACCTGCAACTTTACAAAATTTAAAAGGGTTTTTTTCCCCCCTTTGGGAACTAACTAGTACATTTACACTCATAGTCCCCCTTATTTTAGGGGAGTAGAAACCCCTTTATTTCCAGCCCCCAGAGCAATCACCTTTTCCCTGGGCCCGTTTCTCTTCAGGCCACACACTGGGGGAAGATCCCATTAGGGATATGCAAACCATCCAAATGGGGGGCCCAAAAAAGGATCCCGAAAATAACTGCTGGGTTTTCCAACACAGGGCACAATCAGTGGTGCTACTTGGGCTGCTCTCCCCTATGACCCCTAGGGAACACTAGAGCTAAAAAAACCCCTTTTTTCTGCTCTGCCTTGCCCCCCCCAATTTTTTATAGGGACCCTTTTTACACATTGCTTTTTTTTCACACACATCCCAAAGACCTCCCGGGGGGAAACCTGAGCTGCTCTTCCCTTACTGCATAGGGTGCAGCCCTCACTGCTTTCCCAAAACACAAAAATTTAAATTGGGGCTAGCTTTGTGATGCCCGGGTAACCTCCCCCTGGGACAGACTTTTGTTTTTTAAACATTAAATTTTTTAGATACAGATACATTTTTTTTCTGATTAAGGGATTTTCAAATTTGGGACTTTTTTTTCCCAAAAAAAGGGTTTTTAACAAATCCCCATTTTTCCCCAGAGGAAACGCAGGGAAGGGAGACACTGAGTTCATAGTTCACAGTCCTTGGGGTGCCCCTTTAGGGGACTCTTTTCCTGCACAGGCATCAATTTTGGGCCCCTGCTTGGGACCCCCTGGTTTTTCACACAACCCATGCCTGGCATCCCAACACAGGTGTCCACCCCCAATAAACCCCCCTGGAGCAGTCCTTTTCCCGGGGCCATGATGGGTCTGCAAAACCCCGGGATGGCCTTGGTAGCATTCTGGACTTTCTCCCGCTGACTGTCCAAAAATCAGCCATGGGGGGGGCTGGGATTCACCCCGAAACTCCAGGGCTTGCAGCTGCGACCCTCCTGGGCCCCCTCCTTTTAGAGGGCAGCCAGGGGCACATCTCTTCCCCTTCGGGCATCTCCAACATGGGTCCCTCCGGCTGGGGGGGTGGTAGCTTTGGGTCCTGCTCCTTTCAGGTGGGTTTGGGCCCCTTGGGAATGGCAGGGATGCAGGTTTCCCGGGAGTAAAATGGGAGTCTCTCCAGACCTGGACCACTTTCTTTTTCTGGGCGACAAGGGCCCCCTGGCCACAGGGCATCCCCCCATGCACCCCGTCGACCTGTAGGGTCCATTACACCAGTCAGGTTTTTGGGTTTCCCCCTTTTGGGAACCCCTCTTTTCCCATCTTTGGCTCCGGGGGGGGGGGGGGACCCCCAAACACCAATTTCAGCTTGGGTTTTCAGGAGTCCAATTTCCTAAAAATTGGGGGAAGTAAATTTAAAGTGCCCTTTATCCCCCTCTTGATCTGCTTTTTAAAAAATGTGCCTTTTACTTTTCAGTTCCCCCTCCTTGTTTTGCCACTTGCTGGGCCCACGTTATTTTTCTCCTGGGTGCGGGGATTTGCCTTTCCCAACTGGCAAGCATCTCCTCCATTGCAAACAGATTTTTTCCCGGGCAAACAGCAACATCCTTTAAAATGGGGTGGGGTCCCCCCATTTTTCTCCAAAAAAGACCGTTTCCTTCTCCACTGAGGCAGTCTCTACCGACAGTTGGGCCTTTTTGGTTTTTTTCCCCAAGACTAGATCCGACAGTCCTATGGGAAACAGCAGGGAGTCCTATGCAAACTGCCTTTTTTTTTTTTTCTTTTGCACCCCCTTTTTTCACACAAATTCCCTTTTAGTGGGGGCCCTTATCCTTTGCTTCGCTCCACCATATGTAAAAACTCACTCACGTTTTGGCCGCCATTTGGCTCGGGCCCCGGGGTTATTCAGGGTCCCCGGAAACGCCCCTTGGGTTAAAAGGATTTGGCACACTGACAAACAGGGTTTTGGGTTTCCAAATTTCCCCCAAACCAGTTTTTTTTCAGGCACAGGAAAAACAGAACAAAAAAACCTTTAGGCCGTCTGGGGCCCCAAAAAACACATATTTTGTGGAGCCCTCACTTTCCCATTAAACTGTGTCCTTTTCCACACAGGACCACCAAAACCACAGTACCTTTCTGTTTGCAATACAAAGGGCCCGGGGGCCAGAGCCCTTCTCCTTGGGTCCGCTGCTGCTCCACTCCAAACAGGGAGACCACGGGGCCCCCCCAAACACCTGTTTGTAAAAAAAGGGTTTTGACCGTCCCGGGAAAGGCAACCCAATACTAGCCGCATAGCAGCCATACTAACAACATGTGTCAGTAACCTAGGGCTACTGACGCTAACTGGTCGCCTTTCCCCACCGAACCCAGATATTCGGTGGCACGTTTGCAGCAGGTACCCTGCCGAATTCCACCTAGTGGCAGAGACCTGTAACTGTACACGGTCCCTAGCCCACAATATATATATATATATATATATATATATATATATTAATAATATATATATATATATATATATATTGTGGGGGGTTAGCGTCACAAACAGGTAGGCAGCAGGGCTTCAACAGACCGAGACAGTGACACAGAAGTTCAAGTCCAGGCGCTGCCTGGGTTTATTCACAGGAAAAACAAAACACAAGGCCTTAAAGTTCAGGCCAAAAACACAAACAAAATGCCTGTTCCGCTGAGCTCTACCTATACAGAACGATCCTCTCTGTCTTGTACTATTAGACCGTCTCAGCGTGGTTTCCCTCTTAGCAGCAGAGGTCCACAGGAAGAACAAACACAAGCCTGCAGGCCCAGGCTTTATAGGCCTGATACCAGCCTCACCTGGTGCGTGGGAGTGGCCACTCACCCTGCTCTTTGACCGCTCCAGGAAAAGCCGACCCAGACTAAGCGGACTGGAACCGCTATACTAACACTGTGTCAGTAACATAGTGTTACTGACACCTAAAATGTCAGCCTTCCTTCACGGAGCCCAGGCCTCTCGGTGACACGCTTCGGTCCATAGGCTTCCTAACGCCACATAGGACAGTACCCTAGGGGAAAAATACCTTCCCTCGGCTACACCGCCTGTCACCTTCTCACATACTCTCCCCCTCTGTTCGAGCCTGTGGTGTCGGACACATTTGGCCACCATACAGTGAGTTCTGGAACGTGCATCCGCATTACCGTGAATCCTACCTGCTCTGTGCTCCACTGTAAATTTTAAATTGTGTTAGGTTAGGTAGCACCTTGTGACCATTGCGTTCCTTTCCGTCGCCCACACATCCAAGTTAATGGAGAGTGATCCGTGATTAACCGGAAGTGTCGGCCCAACAAATAATATTTAAGGGACTCTAGGGCCCATTTAATGGCCAAGCACTCTTGTTCAACGATACTGTAGTTTTTCTCAGCAGGGGTGAGCTTTCTACTTAGTGAGGTGACAGGATGCTCCTCTCCGTCTATCTCCTGGGACAGCACTGCACCCAGCCCCACATTAGACGCATCTGCCTGCACAATGAACTCCTTTTTAAAGTTGGGAGTGATTAGTACTGGCGTGTCACAGAGAGCCAGCTTTAACACCTGGAACGCCCTCTCTGTCTCTGGGTTCCAAGTAACCATGACGGACCTACTGTGCCGTGTCAGATCCGTCAGGGGTGCCGCTATACTAGCGAAGTTCTGAATAAATCGCCAGTAGTAACCCAAAATACCTAGAAAAGCCCTCACCTGCCTTTTAGTTGTGGGCTGTGGCCATTCCTGGATAGCTTGCACTTTATTTATTTGGGGTTTTATAATCCCCCGTCGTCCATCAGTACCCCAAGTAGCGGGCTTCCTCCAAACCTAAGGCGCACTTCTTAGGATTCGCTGTTAGTCCTGCTGCTCTCAGGGAATTAAGCACTGCCTGTACCTTGGGTAGGTGGCTGTCCCAGTCCTCACTAAAAATAATGATGTCATCCAGGTATGCTGACGCATACCAACGATGGGGCTTGAGGATAATATCCATCAACCGTTGAAAGGTTGCCAGAGCCCCATGCAAACCAAACGGTAAGCAGTTGTACTGGTACAGGCCGTCCGGTGTGGCAAAGGCTGTCTTCTCTTTAGCTCTCTCAGTGAGGGGAACCTGCCAGTAGCCCTTAGTTAGGTCTAGGGTGGAGAAGTACCTGGCATGACCTAGCCTCTCAATTAGCTCATCTACCCTGGGCATGGGGTAGGCGTCGAATTTTGACACTTCGTTAAGCTTTCGAAAGTCATTGCAAAAGCGTATGGAGCCATCGGGCTTTGGTATCAGCACAATTGGGCTGGACCATTCGCTTCTGGATTCCTCAATAACCCCGAGATCCAACATTTTCTGGACTTCCTCAGATATAGCTCATCTGCGAGCCTCTGGGACCCGGTACGGTTTCAATTGAACTTTTACCCCTGGATCCGTTACAATGTCATGTTTGATGACATTTGTACGTCCTGGTATTTCTGAAAATATATCAGAATTGCGTTGCACAAACTCCCTGGTCTCCTGTTTCTGGGACTTGGACAGAGATTCTGACACGCAGACTTCGGGAATGACACTACAGGGGGTGCTGACCGCAGCTAGGGTCTCTCGATCCTTCCATGGCTTAATTAGATTTACATGGTATAGTTGTTCGGGTTTACGTCTACCGGGCTGGGACACTTTATAATTTACCTCTCCCACCTTTTCGATTATTTCATAAGGCCCCTGCCATTTCGCCAGGAACCTACTTTCTAGCGTGGGCACCAATACTAATACCCGATCCCCGGGGTTGAAGTTCCTCACCTTGGCGGACCGGTTATAGACCCTGCTTTGGGCTTCTTGTGCCTGCTGTAGATGTTCCCTCACAATGGGCATGACCGCAGCAATTCGGTCCTGCATTAGGGAGATGTGCTCAATAACACTTCTGTAAGGGGTGGACTCGTGCTCCCAAGTCTCCTTGGCTATATCCAGAAGGCCCCTAGGACGTCTGCCATAGACCAACTCAAATGGGGAGAACCCCGTTGACGACTGTGGGACTTCACGCACAGAAAACATTAAATACGGCAGCAGACAGTCCCAGTCCTTCCCATCCTTACTGACCACTCTTTTAAGCATATTTTTTAGTGTCTTGTTGAACCTCTCAACAAGGCCATCTGTCTGTGGGTGGTATACCGATGTACGCAAGTGCTTAATACAAAATAGTTTACATAACTCCTTCATTACTTTTGACATAAAGGGAGTTCCTTGGTCCGTAAGGATTTCCTTCGGTATACCAGTACGGGAAAACATCTGAAAAAGTTCCTTTGCAATACCTTTGGACGAGGTATTTCGCAAAGGAACTGCCTCTGGGTAACGGGTGGCGTAATCTAACACCACCAAAATGTATTGATGACCCCTGGCGGACTTTACTAGGGGTCCAACCAGATCCATGGCCACCCTCTCAAGTGGGACCTCTATGATGGGTAACGGTACAAGGGGACTACGGTAATGCGGCATGGGAGCTGTTAACTGACACTCCGGGCAGGACTCACAGTACCGTTTAACCTCAGCATGGATCCCAGGCCAAAAAAACGTTGGAGGATGCCCTCCTTGGTTTTTTCGATTCCTAAGTGACCCCCTAGCACGTGCTTGTGTGCAAGGTCCAAGACCATTCTACGATACGGCTGGGGTACCACCAGCTGTTCCACGACCTCCCCCCGGACTTTATCGACTTTATATAGCAGCTCCTGTTTAACTGCCCTGTGTGGAAGCTCTGTATCGGCCCCTGGGTATTGGGGCTCCCCATTTACCACCTTAACGTTTTCCCTGGCTCTCTCTAAGGTGGGATCTCTAAGCTGGGCGGTTCCAAAATTATCACGGGAGACCTCCAAGTCAGGAATAGCAGCCTCCTCTTCCTGGTCCTCAGTCTCACCTGTGAGCACCTCTAGGGGAAATTTGTCACCACTCTCTGGGGTCACCCCTACCGCCTCAACTGAAGCCTCTGGGTCAAAGGGCTCCGGGTAATCTGGAGACACAGCAATATTACGTTCAACCTTAGGCATTACATGATGGTGCCATAAGTCCCAGTATAAGGGGAAGTCTTTTCCCAGGATCGCGGTATGCATTAAGGACCGTACCACCCCCACTTCATGGGAGGCGACCCCACAAGTAGTCTCTAGTTTTACTACTGCAGTAGTATACTCCTTGGTGTCCCCATGGACACATAGCACCCCTATTACGTGTCCAGTGAGGGATGTGGGGTCAATCAAGCTGGTGTGCACCAGGATGACCAGGCTCCCAGAGTCCAACAGAGCAGTTATGGGATAGCCATTGACCTTAATGCTACACAGGTGCTGACCAGTCTCTGAGGCAGTCTCTGCGGAACACACGGGTCGGGCGAACAGTAAACTCCGCCTAGCTGAGTCACACTCCATGGGCTCTGCAGCGAGGGGACAGTTTGCGGCCCTATGTCCAGGTCCTTGACATATTTTAAAATAGGATGTTGTCATAATAATGTGACTCGATTGTTTAAGGTCGGAAGGATGAAGCTGATCAAGGAAGTTACTGGTTTGGTGGGTATGTAAGGTATGTGATAGACTGTCTGTAAATATATCCCTTGTTGCCATCATGAAAAAAAAGGGGCAATTAATCAGAGTTTATGATTAATGGCTTTCTGGCCAAGTGTAGCAGGATTTCTGAAACTGTGCAGTTTGTGCACTGTTCGTGTGCTGCTGTGATAGGTACCATAAGTGGGCATATGGCACCATTGAAAATAAGTGCCTTGAAAACTGAATACAGATGATCACTGCAGTTGTGTTAACGAAATAACATTGGCAGAAAGGTCTTCAATATTCACAGCAGTATCAAGAATGGATCTGGACTGAATGGAAAAGGATTCCGTTCTCTGATTAATCACATTTTCTGCTTCATCGAATGGATGGATGTTAGCCCGTCAGCTAAGAAACATCAGAGAACAACCATTGCTGTAAGAACAAAACTGGTGGTTGTAACTTTATGATCTAGGGAATATTTTTGTGGCATTTTCTAGGCCCACTATGTAAAAGGCATTCTCAACTGATTTGGGTATGAATCCATACTTGCAGATCATATGCACACATACAGGACAATTGTGTTCACTGGGGCTGGTGGAATCTTCCAGCAAGACAATGAGACATGTCACACAGATAGATATGTCCATCATTAGTTGGAAGTACATGATCATGATATCCAAGTACTACCATTTTTTCCCCAGGCTTGAACATAAGTGAGAATCTGTGGGACCACCTCAATTGTCCAGTACAATCTATGGACCCCCCTCATGCACCCTCCAACAACTTTGGGGTGCAGTTAGCATAGCTTTAGATACCTGTGACAACCTACCAGGATCTTAGTGAGTGACTCTGTCTGTCTAGCTGCTGTGCACACTGCACACAGAGGTTATGCTGGAAATGAGCTGGTGGTCATAATAATGTGACTTGACTGTGTATCTTTCAGTTTGAAATTCGACAAGGTGATGATATTACTCATATTCATACTTTTCTGTGTATTGGATAATTATAATATTGTTATTGTGGATGTCATATTGTAACAAGTGCTAACCTATGTCTTCTATTGTGTAACGGCTGGGTAGTGGATCCTCTGGACCACTGCAAGCGATGATAGTTAAGTCACACCAGGGAACGGAATCTAAGTAGCCCCCGGTTTTCACCAGAGCCCGCCGCAAAGCGGGATGGACTTGCTGCGGCGTGAGGCTACCAGGTCGTTACCCCTGACGTGACTTGCTTGCGATGGCGGCCGAGATGCAGCGTGGTACAGAATCATAGTCCGAGAATCGCAGTCGTGGGCAGGCAGTACGGTCAGGGCAGGTGACAACGGTTCGTGGTCGTGGACAGGCAGGAAGGTCAGGGCAGGTGGCAGAGGTTCGGAGTCAAGAAACGTAGCAAGAGGTCTGGTACACGGTAAGGCGAGAATATACTTCAGGAACGCTTTCTCTAAGGCTCGGGGCAACATAGATCCAGCAGGGAAGTGACGTGGATCCAAAACCTATATAGAGACAGCGCCCGGTAATTAACCACTTACCGGCGCACTGTTCCTTTAAATATACGTGGACGAGTGCGCGCTAGGGGGCGCGCATGCCATTCCCCGGGCCCGGGAGGGGAAGAGGAACCGGGGGCGGGGAG
>JAODAL010020841.1:0-68500 GCA_025379985.1 Phyllomedusa bahiana
GTTTTCAAGTAGGTTCTGCTCTTTTTTGCCAGTGCTCTATGACTTAAAGAGAACCTGTCACATAGTTTATGCCCACCTTGCTGAGGACAGCACAAACTAGTGACAGACCTGCTGCTCCCAGCGCTGTGTCCCTTATTCTGGAAGATGCTGTAGTTTTTGTGTATTTAATGCTCAAATCTTATTCATGAGAAGGTGTTAGCCCCGCCCACAAAGGCTAGCACCGCCCACTGACAGTTATTCACATGTTTCTACCTATTCAAAGTAATAGGTTTATCAGTTGAGGTGGGCGGGGCTAGCCTCAGATGGGCGGGGTTTAAAAAAAACTCTTTGAATGACTCTTCGAATGACCCTTCTGGCTGAAAACTGCAGATCTGAGCATTAAATACACAAAAACTACAGCCTCGTACAGAATAAGGGACACAGTGCTGGAAACAGCAGGTCTGACACTAGCTTGTGCTGCCCTCAGCAAGGGGGGCATAATCTATGTGACAGGTTCTCTTTAACTCCAGCTAAGAATTATAGTGGTTGTTTGCTTATATATAATCCCTCTCTACTTTTCTGCACCTTTTTGTGAAATATAAGCAATCCAACACTTTTTATGACTGTGGCCCATGTTAAAAAAAATCAGGGCATTCAGCCCTGAAAAAAAATGAAAAACAGGCATAGCATTGTTTGCTTAATAGAAAGCCTTCAAATAAACTTAAAACTTTAGAAACCATCTTGTAGCAGGAATTCTTGGTGTGTTTTTATGGCAGATTCTTTGCAGACGTATTCTATACATACAAATGGGGTTGCAGAAACTTCTGCCTAAAACCTGTGGCTTGACAGGACATGTGCAATCAGGTAAATGCTAACATATGACATTAGGTGAATGACCAAGAGGTGCTTGACTTGTGACTCCCAAAATAAAAATGAAAACACAACTCTAATCTGAAATCTTTATATGCAGTAACTATCTTTCCATATGGTTAAATCTTGATTGATCAGTTAGGAAGTAACCAGCTTTTTCTACAGGTATTGCTGGAAACATGGAGGTACCTGCATCAAATGTAAGACGTGAGATTTTCAACATATGTGGACATTTTATTGTCCATTCTGAGGCATCTACCCTGAGTAGTCCGGAAATAGGCTGGAAGAATTTGAAGCCATTGACTTGTTTTATTTCTAATGGAGTGCTACATATTTCTAGTCTGTGTGGAGGCTCTGGTTCATAAATGTTTGCCTGGTTGTGGAATGATAAGGCCTGTAATATGTTTTTCATCTGTTCTCCACATGACAGGACATTAACTGCAAGCCAAATGGGTTGTAATTCTACTTACTAATGTAATAAAGGCACAAATAATAAAAAAGGAGCTAATGTGCAGAGTGAAACTTTAATGGAAACTGGAATTGTAACAGCACGTGGACTTCAAAATGTCTACAGTATAAGGAAAATAGATTTAAGTTTCTGGAATGCATTTTTGGCAATATTTACAAATATGAAGCCTTGCAGACAACAATCTTGCTAAATACTTTAAAATATTACAGGATCTTGTACAATGTTCTACAAACAGAGGCTTCAGCGTTCACTCAAGTGGCACTGACCCTTCAAGCAATTGATCATCTGGTGTGCCAAGAGTTGGACAGTCATTGATTTCACGTTCTTGGCCTATTCTAAAGTTTTAAAAGCCTGGATAACCTTTTTTGAAGAGCGGAAGGTTTTTTTCCATTTTTTTTTGGCCTTCTGATACTCCATTTAATTTTATTCAGAAGGAGGATTCCGACACTGACATTGCTGTGTAAATTGTGATGCTGAAACGCTGTCCCAAAAAACTACGGTGAAGAGCACAGAGAAGATAATCGAAAGCAATGGTTTGACACCATGAATGCAGATTTTACTTGCTAGTGTTAGGAAGACCTGAGACTGTGAAATTGTTAGATCTGGGCACGTTGGTGGGTGGTGGGAGTGGCTTGTAAACCATGAAAGAACCAGTTGGTTAAAGCCTGAAGTGGCCTGTTAATTACGAGAGAGACAGCAACTGGAAGCCAGAGCCAATAATAAAGGGTCTGTGGAGACACTGCATGGAGCATCAACTAGTGTGGTTTTTAAAACACCATTCGTGAGAAGGTTCATCATGATGTTGGCTAGAAAGGCCTTGAGAATGTCAAGCAGATGGTGAGAGCCAACTGTGAGAACTATTGTCATTTTAAATTAGTAGGTTGGAGTAGTTTGGACACAGGACGGGATGTCTTGAGAGTCTGCTGTCAGGCTGGTTAGAAGTCAATTCTGGGGTGTTTTCTGGAGAGCCGTGAGGGAAGCCTGGAGACTGTCAACTATGTTGGTGGGTGCATCCACATTTAGGTTTCCATCCAAGAGTTAATGCAGCAAATGCTCTTTGCTTTTTCCCTACAGTGATATTCTTCCTACCACCAGCATTTTCCTCCTGACCTTTCTTAGAGCATGTACATATTCGCCCTTGTTGGTGATTACCTCTGTATTTAGGCTCTTCTCTGACAGTCCATATGACAAGTGCCCTGAGCTTCTTCCTATTGGTGCTATTCTTCTTACCACCAGCATTCTAGTTCTGCCTAAGTTCTGAGTATGCGTATTCTGGCTTCTATGCATTCAAATGGCCATTGGGCACCACTATTTCGCTTTCTCCACCAATACCTGAGAACCATGTAAGAAGAGCACTCTCATTCAGCTTGCTGTCTGGGCAATAGGTTCCTTATTGTTGATGAACTGCAAAGCTATAGTTGGATGGTGCTTTCCTGGTTCTGACCTGGCTTGTATTCTGACCATTCTCTTTGTCTGCTGCTTTTTCGTTAGGGTATGTGAAGAAAAAGTGATAGTTGTTACAAAATTTCTAGTGCACAACCATCTATTAAAGGAGTTAATAAGCGCTCCCAGGAAAGGCAAGTGCATATAGTTATAAAACAAAACACTAGGAATATCCTATTCCAAAAATATATTTGTTCGCTTTATTTAGCACTTTAAATATATATACAAATACAACGCGTTTCTCCTGTACTCAAGACAGGCTCCATACATGCTCCATACTCTCTTGATCACCATACCGAGCTATGGCCGGTTTCTTGTTTCTCCTAACATCAGCAGATGTGAAAAAGGTCATTGCATATGTTGGTTTTTTGATTTCTGAATAAAATACTATTTGCATACAAACATTTTTTCTACAAATACAAGTGTGTCTTGCCTACAGTTAAGTATGGTGGTGGGAGTGTCATGGGTTTGGGGCTGCATGAGTGCTGCCGACTGTGAGGAGCTACAGTTCATTGAGGAGACCTTGAATGCCCACATGTACTGTGACATACTGAAACAGAGCATGATCCCCTCTCTTTGGAAACTGGGCCGTAGGGCAGTATTCCAACATGATAACGACCCCAAAAACACCTTCAATACGATCACTGCCTTGCTAAAGAAAATGAGGGTAAAGGTGCTAGACTGGCCTAACATGACACTAGAAGTAAACACCATTGAGCAGCTGTAGGGCATCCACCAGCTCTGATGTCATCCTGATCCCAAAGTTACCATCATACTTGATCTCGATCTTTGATACGGCTACATAAGTATTAATATTAACAAGTCACGCTGTCATGCGACACATCACATCACCTTTGACAGTACAACATTGCCATTGCACATTCTACACCCATACTATATGTTTAATTGGATTAGTATATATATATAACCCTGGGGAGGGGGGGAATAATTTATGTGTTGGTAAAAAAAAATCTACCCTCGGCCAGTGTTGAATATATGTCCCAAATACAGTGGGGAAAAAAAGTATTTAGTCAGCCACCAATTGTGCAAGTTCTCCCACTTAAAAAGATGAGAGAAGCCTGTAATTGACATCATAGATAGACCTGCACAAAAAAACATTTCTGAAAAACACAATGTGAACCTGGGTGCCACTGGCATGGTTGCGGTTATATATATATATATATATATATAGATATATATATATATATATATATATATATATATATATATATATATACTATTACCAGTGGCACACCAACTGCTAAAAGAGCTATACAATACATGGAACCCTCTAAAGAAGCAATTATGCTATCTATCATACATGAAATAAACTTTGAGATTCTTACTTCACACGTTTTGATCAAAAAATGTTTAAGCAACCCCCGGCTTACAACGGGATCTCAATGTTTTTTTGTGCAGAACTATACGTTGTATTTGGCATATATTGCTTTTAATCTATGTAGGGAGGAAGGGATGCCTCCATTTTGGTTTCTTGCACCCCGCCCACCTCCACAGGCTGTTATATCAGTGCAGTATGCTTGCAAGGTTGGTGTTTATTTATTTTTCTCTCTGGATTATGGAGGTCGGTTGACCCAATGAGAAGTCTGAATTTGGCTCTATTGAGAGGTAAAGATAGCGTAGGACCACCTGCCTTGAGATCCCGTTGTAAGCCGGGGGTGGCTTAAACATTTTTTGATCAAAACGTGTGAACTAAGAATCTCAAAGTTTTTCTCAGAATTGTGGAAAGGTACAGATCTGGCCAAGGTTACAAAAGAATTTCTGCAGCACTCAAGGTTCCTTAGAGCACAGTGGCCTCCATAATCCTAAAATGGAAGAAGTTTGGGAAGACCACAACTCTTCCTCGACCTGGCCGTCCAGCCAAACAAAGCAGTCGTGGGAGAAGAGCCTTGGTGAGAGAGGTAAAGAAGAACCCCAAGATCACTGTGGCTGAGCTCCAGAGATGCAGTAGGGAGATGGGAGAAAGTTCCACAAAGTCAACTATCACTGCAGCCCTCCACCAGTCGGGGCTTTATGGCAGAGTGTGCCGATGGAAGCCGCTCCTCAGTTTGCCAAAAACACATGAAGGACTCCCAGACCATGAGAAATAAGATTCTCTAGTCTGATGAGACAAAGATTGAACTTGTTGCTGTTAATTCTAAGCGGTATGTGTGGAGAAAACCAGGCACTGCTCATCACCTGCCCAATACAATCCCAACAGTGAAACATGGTGGTGGCAGCATCATGCTATGGGGGTGTTTTTCAGCTGCAGGGACAGGACGACTGGTTGCAATTGAAGGAAAGATGAATGCGGCCAAGTACAGAGATATCCTGGATGAAAACCTCTTCCAGACGCTCTGGACCTCAGACTGGGCCGAAGGTTCTTCTTCCAACAAGACAATGACCCTAAGCACACAGCTAAAATAACAAAGCAGTGGCTTCAGAACAACTCTGTGACCATTCTTGACTGGCCCAGCCAGAGCCCTGACCTAAAGCCAACTGAGCATCTCTGGAGAGACTTGAAAATGGCCGTCCATCAATGTTCACTATCCAACCTGAGAGAACTGGAGAGGATCTGCAAGGAAGAACGGCAGAGGATCCCCAAATCTAGGTGTGAATGTTGCATAATTCCCAGAAAGACTCATGGCTGTACTAGCTCAAAAGGTGCTTCTACTCAATACTGAGCAAAGGGTTTGAATACTTAACACTATGTGATATTTCAGTTTTCCTTGTTTAATAAATTTGCAAAAATATCTACATTTCTGGGGTTTTTTTTCTTTTAAGATGGGGGGGAGGGGCAGAGTGTACATTAATCAGCCCAAAAATATTTTGGGATCTTAACAAATGGCTACAATGAAACAAAGAGTGAAAAATTTAAAGGGGTCTGAATACTTTCCAAACCCACTGTATATTTGGCATTTATGTGAACACTGTGTGGTTTCAATATGGTTGGCAACATAACCACAGGAATTTCTAGGATTATGCATTATACTTATACTTGCAAACTCTCCTGGAGACTCCCAGAAAAAGAAATTGGAATTAAAGGAGTTGTCTCATTACGAGCTTTCAGCCTGTCAGTGTCCCTGGTAAGTTGAACTGAGGGGCGTGCTTCTTGGTCTGTCTGTTCTGCTCCCTCTCCCCCCTCCCATCAGCACACAGGCAGCTACGTAACTTCTATACAGGGGGGGAGGGGGTTTGCTCTCAGAGTTCACCCTGTGTGTGCCTGCCTAGGTCTGTTGCAGGAGAGGGCTGATCTAGGAGTGTAGAGAGGAATATGAAGCTGTGTGCTAATAGAGCAGAGGGGATGCATGTGTTCCTATATCCCCTGCTTAGCTTACAAGTCTCCACATCTCCAGCAACAACAAGGGCAGTGTTACTATACTCAGGATGTGTCCCTAATACAGGAGAACATAAAGTATTCACATGCCTGATTTGTATAGTATTAGTATAGTCACAGTTCCAAAGACATATCATGATTATAGTAACAGACAGGGTCACTGCTGTCACATCCATCTGTGTAGAGAGCAGGAGGAAGCAGGCACACACAGGGTTAATCCAGGCAGTAAGGACACAGACGCCAGAGTCCTCCCTCCCCCCTCCCTCCTCCTCCCTCCACTACAGAAGCATTCTGTGCGGGAGGGGCTCTCTGCTCCGACCTGTCTTCAAAGGTGATGAGTCATTCAGACCTGACAGCCAGTAAGATAAGGATCAACAGGTCGGCTACTATAGAGATTTGAGAAGCTGATGTAGTAATACTAACAGGGCTAGCTCAAAATCAGTAGAACATTTGTAATGAACATATATTGCAAAGCTGCTTGTTTTTTAAAGATCTTTAAATTAAAACCCAATCATTGTAGCGAGACAACCCCTTTAAGTCTTTTGGGCTGGGTGGTGTGGGCTCAGAAGCTGTATCTGCACCATTGGCAGTAGGAGTTGGCTGCAATGTACAACTGGGCTCCTACTGCTGCTGTTTAACCCTCTAGTTGCTGGAATCAGTAGTTGACCAGCATCTAAGTGACTAATATAGGGAAGGGCCTCCCCTGTCTAACCCCTGGCGCCCTGCAAACGCAATCACAAGGTGTTGATGGTTGCCATGGCCTATTGTGCTTTAAGCTAATAATAAATTTTGGTCCATACAATCCTTGTTTTTTTGTGAAAATATAAAAATTAGTAAAAATTAGCAATTTCAAACATCAAACATTTCTGTGTAAAACAGTTGTATCACACAAAATAGCTTATAACTAGCATATACTAGATGTCTACTGTAGGTTGGCATAATTTTTTAAATGTCTATTTATTTTTTTACTACATTAGGGGGCTTAGAAATTTCTAGAAAAGATCTAGTGCAGTCCAGCTCTTACATGTTTTGATAGGCCTATAAGTTAGATACCCCCATAAATGACTTCATCTAAAAACTACTTCCCTCAAAGTATACAAAACAGCATTTAGGAAGTTTATTAACCCTCTAGATGTTTCACGGAAATTGAAGCAAAGTGGAGGTGAAATCTCAAAATTTCACATTTTTTTTTGCAGATTTTCAATTTTTATACATTATTCACTGGAGCACGGTAGATGATAACAGGGAAATGCAACTCAACATCAATTCCCCCAATTCTGCTGTTAGAGATATCTCATTTGAGGCCCTAGAGCATTATATGACTTTACCACAAGCCTCAGAACAGGAGGAGCAGCTACTGGATTTTGGGGTCTATTTTTAATTGGGATATTTTTTAATGCCATTTCAGGTTTGCGGGCACCTTAAGGGGCTAAAACGAAATAAACAACCCTAAAAAGAGTTCTTTTTGGAAACTATGCCCCTGAAGGAATATACCCAGGGGAGTAGTGAGTATAACAACCCCACAGGTGTTTTACCAATTTTTTTAGCATTAGGCTATGAAAATTATTTTTTTTTCGAACAATCTGCAATTTTAGGTGAAAATATTTCATTTTTACAAGGAATCCTGGAAAAAAAAAGTTTATTATGCAATTTCTTCTAAGTTTGACAATACCCTATATATGGATGTAAACTGCTATTTGGGTTTACAACAGGGCGTACAAGGGAGGGAATCCTATTTGGCTTTTGGAATGCAGATTTTGGTTGGTGCCATGTTGCATCTACAAAGCTCCTGAAGTACCAATACAGAAAAAAATCTTCCAGAAGTCACCTGATTTTGGAATCAAAACCCTCAGGAATCTCATTAAGAGGAGTATTGTGCATTTTGTGCACAAAGGTGTTCCACAGTTTTTTTTTTAGTGTTTGGCCATGAAAATAGAGGAAAAAAATCATAGTTTTTTGGATTAATTTTTACAGCATTCGCCGTGCAGTATTCAATAAGGAATTAAATTTTGGCCTGATCTATGACAAATCTTTGGTTGACTTTACTACTGAATTTTACAGATTATGTCGACAAATAAAGATTACAATGTTCTTCTCTGTTCAACAAAGGAGACCAGATTACCATAAAATACCTGAAAAAATCCAGAAGAGTCAGTTTAACGCTGACATTTCAAACCCAGCATTGAAGTCTTTCAAGAACTAGTTAACAATGATGTGACCTCAAAAGTGAAGTAATCAACATTGGAATATAAGTATCAGTGAAAGGAATCCGAACGGGATATGAATTATGCTCAAATTATAATTTAAAGAACCGATAAAGGTGTGGTGACTATTGTGACTATTATATGGAGGAAGCACAAGAACTCACTATTGATCCAACTAAAGAATATAAAAAAAGTGTCATAATATGGGGCTTATCGCTCAATAAGTAAACAAGCATATACTAAACACCAATATTATATTTGGTCTCCAAAATATACAAGTCTATTGAGCACCCCCTGGGACACCTGATAGTGTCAGATGTTGGCTCGCTATTTGAGCCTCTAGCAGTGAACATTGATAGCTCCCTGGAGAAACTAGTAAACGATTATATAAAATGGCTTTGTGACACCAGTGGATTGGTTACATTCTGATATAACATGGTTCTTTACACTAGATGTGAAAAGCTTTTTACCAATATTCCATATAGAGAAGGTATAGAAGCTGTCCATGATGCTCTATTGCATGATCCAATGTTATCTAATGCACAAATAGCGTATTTGATTACACTGTTTGAGGTGATTCTGACAAAAAAATTACTTTCCTTCTCTTTGAGATGTTTGCTACTTGCTGTAGCCCCAAATTATGCAAACATCTTCATGGCTGCTTTCAAGAGATCTGTCATTGGTAAAATCCCTTTTGCATAATATATTGTTACCTGGTTGCTGCACTATGTGGATGATGTTTTCGTCCTTTGAAGAGGAACAGAGGATCAAATGCATAGTTTTGTCCATGAATTGAACTCCCACAATCAGCTTATTACATCAAAAATACAGTTTCTAAATGTGGAAATTAAATATAAATCAGGTAGATTAAATACCACATTGTTTTTTTCAAAAGTAGTGATCAAAATAACTTGCTACATAAACAAAGTTTCCACTCACCACAGGTGTTTCTGGGTATCTCCCATGATAAATTTGTAAGGGTGCTTTCACACAGCGCAGTTTTGGTGCAGTTTTAAATGCGCTCTACTTAAACTGCCTTTATTACCAGCAGCTTCTTTCAGTTGTCTAAATTCTTCAGAAAGGTGTTTCGAGTAAGTCATCAATTACTGTGTGTGAAGGCTTGTACATTACAAACACATTCATTGATTACTCATTTTCCAAACAGTTTAGATAAGTGAAAGAAGCTTGCTGGCACTAAAGGCAGTTTAATTGGAGCACAGTTAAAACTGCACCAAAACTTAAGGGTATGTTCACACGGGCAAATTTCGGCGTGCATTTTGCATCGTATTTGTGCTATAATACGAGTGCTGAAATTCCGGTTCTCATATCTCCCCACGCGTACAATATGATATCTTATTGCCCGCCGGCCCCATAGACCCGCATTATTCGTGGCGCGTATTCGCTGCAAGTAATTGACATGTCACTTATCTCCCCACGTGTACAATACGATTGTATTGTATGAGCGGGGGTAAATAAGTGACATGTCAGTTACTTGTGGCAAATACGCGCCACGAGTAATGCATGTCTATGGGGCCGGCGGGCTGCCGCACCCCGCGCCATGGGGGTACGCGCTGATCAGCGCGACTCCCAAATCCCAGTGCGGCCGTACTGTATGCGCCACAATTGCACCGTGTGAACATAGCCTAAGGGAGCAATGTATCTGCTCTGATTATCAATTGTACAGAGAAAGTATGAATAAAATTATTGATAAATTTGTAGCCCAGGATTGCAACAAAAATGAAGTTAGGAAACAAGATGATAGGACTATCTTTACTGCAACCTATGACGCACATACTGATACCATTGGAAAATATACAATGAAGCGCTGGCATGTAATAGCCGGTGATCCTAAATTTGATAAAACAACGACCAAGGTGTGTTTTATGACAGGGGCAGACCATCGGCAATGAGCTAGTTCGCTCAGATATCAGGCCATGGAAAACGTCAAGACAGGAAAAGCGTAAGACATTGCGTGTGGGTACGGTCCCATGTTTCAATTGTCAGAACTGTTCATCTGTTCTCAAAGGCAAAATTTCTGCCGTCTGAGTAGATGTAATAAAATATCTTATAAAGGTTACTGTATTTGCAATACAAAAAATGCAATCTTTATGCTAAGGTGTCCCTGTGGAAAAGAAGAAGCGTTAGCTTACACCTTAATCAACATAGGTCAGCGATCATACCTATAGACAACAGGGAACTAGTATTGTAGGTGTCAAGTCACAAAAAAATGGCAAAACCACGGCGGCCAAACATTTTGAAAATGGGACATAATTAGTATTGATTGAACCATTCGAGAAAAGTTAAGTTTGAGTCGAACTTCACGATTTTTTAGAAGTTGAGGCGAACCAAATATTTTACTGTTCGTTCGAGCAAATGTTCGAGTTGTACATCACGCTCGACACGCTATTTTAATAGTTTTTAGGAGCATTAAATCAGTATAAAGTGCACCAGTAAGTATGATACTCTCAAAAATCTGGCATCAGGTATACTTTGCATAGTAAAATAATGCACCTAAAAAGAGGCGCATTGCGCACAGAGGCACATAACATATAATTTCTAGATTATTTAATGCGTCTATCGGCTATAAACTAGTAATGATATGTGATGCGCCTCCGTGCGCAATGCGCCTCACTAGGCACATGGCATACACTACCACGGTTATGCTTTGTGTCGCGATTTGCGCAACTCGCGGCACATAGCTTATCCTTGGTATTGTTTGTAATGCGCCTATCAAGGCGCATTGCGCACGGAGGTGCATAACTTATCATTACAAGTTTATATGTGATAAGCGCATTACATAAACTAGTAATGCTATATTATGTGCTTCCGTGCACAATGCGCCTCGATAGGCGCATTACATACATTTTTTCTGAATTAATGGAAAATGTGATGTTTTTGGAATAAGAAAAATGTTTACATAAAGGAACTTGTTGCAATTTAAAAATATATAGTGTATAATTCGTTTGATAAAGCCTATTATGCCTTGTCACAGACTTGAACAAAAAATGCTTTTGACTCCAAAAATGCAACAAAAATACCAGAAGAACTGTGTATGTGAACATTAACATTTGCTACAGTCACATAACATCTAGCCACAATGTTGCTAACCAAAACAAAAAGCACTAAAAAGAGCAAACAAAATGTGAGTGAAAATGTAGCAAAATGCAGTGTGTAAATCCAGCCTTATAGCTTAGCTGAGCTCTGATAACGTACTGGAACACTTTTGTAAAGACTATGAACCTAATGTATAGAAACTGTCTAGGTGTAAGACTTTCTTACATATAGTGCTCTGAAAAAATGAGAGGGGCACTCTGGTTGCTATGGGCGACAAAGAAAGTCTTAGACCCAGACAGTTTTCATACATAAGGCTCCATATATTTCCGGAATACAGCAGAATAAATGATCAGTCCTGAACAATGGGCTAGAAGGGTTCACACATCGTACTGCAGTTTCTGTGGTCATTTTTCGTGAAATTGTTTTGAAAAAAATGTGGTTTTGATAGGCAGTAAAGGCAAATTTTTGAAAAAGAATAATTGACATCAAGTTAGCATTCCTAGTTACAGGGTAATATTTGCCTTTGTATTTGGAGACCTTTAGACTCATGGTCAGTTTGGAGTTTGTAAACATTCCCTTATACCAAGTGGTCATGTAACAGACACATTTTCAGTCAGTTCATATTCACGTAGCAATGTAAGAGATTGGGGGAGTTTTATTAAAACAATTGCAAGTAAAAAGGAGAGTTTGTGTCTATAGCAGCCAAGAAAGTTCCAGCTGTCATTTTTTACAGCCATTTGACAAATGTCTATCTTTTGGAGGGACAGTCCTTTTTTACCCACATCTCTCTGACCCTCTTTACTCGTTAGGTGTTCCTCTTTTTGATTAGATAAATAAAACCTTCATCAATAAACTTATCATGTTGTCCCAAAAAGCATATTTCTGATTCCTAACTGATGATGTATTTATTATTTAATAATTTGTTGAAGTTTGGATAATGGACATGTCTGTTTTTGGACAATTTGAATGAAAAATTACATACTTAACCATAAGTTAATCTTTGAGCATTCAAAAAGTTACGAGGTTGGTATGTACAACTCGTCCATTTTCAATTTTTTGAAATCCTCCCTAATACATTTACATTGGGGAAGATAAGTATTTGATACACTGGAGATTTTGCAAGTTTTCCCACATACAAAGATCATAGGTACACTTTATCTTAGGTGCACTTCAACTGTGAGAGACAGAATCTAAAAATAAAATCCAGACAATCACATTGCACGATTACTGTTAGTAACACACTACGCTGTCCTGGATTAAGATCCTGCAGGGCACGCAAGGTCCCTCTGCTCACACCAGCACATGTACAGGTCCGTCTGAAGTTTGCCAATGACCATCTAGATGTTACAGAGGAGGCATGGTAGAAGGTCATGTGGTCAGATGAGACCAAAATAGATCTTTTTGGAAACAACACTCATTGTGTTTAGAGGAAGAAGAAGGATGAGTACAACACCAAGAGCACCATCCCAACCGTGAAGCATGGGGGTGGGAACGTCATACACTGGGAGTGTTCTTCTGCAAAAAGTATAGGCCGACTGCACCGTTTTGAAGGGAGGATGGATGGGGCCATGTATCAGGAGATGTTGGCCAACAACCTCTTTCCCTCAGTAAGCATTAAAGATGGCTCGCGGCTGGGTCTTGCAGCAGGACAATGACCCGAAACACTCAGCCTGGGAAACTAAAGAGTGACTCCGTAAGAAGCATTTCAAGGTCCTGGAGTGGCCTAGCCGGTCTCCAGACCTGAACTCAAATTGGTCAAGAACTACAAGAAAAATCTGTTTTTCTATTTTATCAAATACTTATTTCTTGCAATAAAATGCTAATTCATTATTTAAAAATCATACAATGCGATTTTCTAGATTTTTTTTAGATTCTGTCTCTCACATTTACACTGTACCTACGATAAAAATGATAGACTTCTCCATTCTTTGTAGGTGGGAAGACGTGCAAAATCGTCAGTATATGAAATATTTATTTTCCCCACTGTATGTAAAAAATGCAAATTATTTCAACTTTTAATCACCTGGTATGCCATAAATGCCTGATAGGTGCAGGTTCCACTTCTGGGAGGCTCACCTTATAAGGAATAGGGTTCCCATGACCCCTGATGACAGAGCAATTTCCATTGAAGTTACAGAGGAAGGAAGAAACACTTGCCTATTTCTATTACTGCTATAGGCTTCAATGGAGAGAACAACATCCAAGTGCATTCCTCTTTCAGCTGATTTCTGTGGATAAAGAATTTAAGTTGAATCAGCCAATGATTTTTATGATTTTCTTCTCAATAGCTGTGAGACCCAAAGATTTGACACGCACCTATCAGACATTTATGGCATATCCTGCTCCTTTAAAGAATAATAGTCTGTAATACTATAGAACTAGTCAATACTGCCGCCTTCTGGTCCACAACCATTAAGTAGACAGTTTCAATACAGGGAAGGACTCCTGTGGTTTTCTGATGAAGACATGAGAAAGTACATGGCCTGTTAGACCTTTTCCTTTTATATTTGTAATTTACTCATTGTGATACATTTTAATGTTTTTGAGTACAGAATAAAAGAAGTAATACTACTGTAAATAAAAATTAACATTGTTCAGTTTTATCAGACCTTTAATTCTTGTTAAAGCTTGTATAGTACATTACAGAAAGTTATTGTGTTAAAGTCTTAAATGTCCCATATACTCATTAGAAGAAAAGGTACGCCCCCTTTGAATTGTACTATGTATCAGTACATACTATAAAAAACACCTGGTCCTTAGAGGGACTTAAGTTCATATCAATGCAACCTCAGACAATCCCATAGGTGCAACTATAGCCGTAGCAGCCTAAGTAACTGCTATGGGGCCCAGGGGTTGAGGAGGCCCACTCAGGTACAAGAACAATGTTCCTTTTTGCAGCTTTATGCTCTCTATCTCTACTATTTGGGTTCCCTGATTATTGGCATTGTTATTTATACCTTTCATTACTGTTACTTATATTGCAGTTTTAGTTTATTGTCATATGGTGGTGGGGAACCATCTCATTTTGCTATGGGGGGCTATGAATTCTAGTTACACTACTAAACAACACACAGCATATTCCACAGGGTTATTATTTATTTAAAGCACTTTTGAATGTGAAGCCTGGGGGCGGGGGGTGCAGGCCACACATCCTTTGCTGTGATTGGCTACCTGATTTAGTTCAGCCCTAGCCGGGACACGCCCACTGTGGAGGACACACCTCCTCTACTGTGATTGGCTGCCTTCTGTCTCTGTCCTCTTAGCTGTGAGAAAATGAAATTGAACCTGGCATTCTGTGCTGTCTGTGTCTGTATCTACAGTATGTTCTCATTGTCTTTCACACTCTCTGAGCTATGTAATAAAGGCTGCCTGAGCTCCTCTCTGCTCCTCTCACAGTGACAGCTCTTTGTGAAGGATCTGGGCACTTACTGAATCTCTGGCTGCTAGATTCACTCCTCCCCCCATATAACACAGCCTTATACACTCTGTTCGCCCTCTACCTCCTGTTTCATCATTTCAGGCTGTGTGTATAACTGTTTACACCAATACACGTGTTCTGGTTACAAGGGGCTTGTGGAGGAAGGTAACAGTTCTGCAGGCATGAGAACTGAAGATTGCAGGGTATCCTCTCTCTCCCACTTCTCACACAGAATGAGGACTGGAGAGGAAGTAGGGAGGGGGTGGGAAGATGTCACTAGTTATGCCTACTGGAAGGAGAGACCCACACCTGTATTTGAAGCTGTAAGAGAGAAAGCGTGAGATGCCTGTGAAAGCCTGTACTGAAAAAAAAAACCTTTAATGAAAAAAGGAAGCAACAATGGAAAAGCCATGTGTTAAAAACTAACTACTAACTCCATGAATCAATCACTTTTAGAAGCAACAACTTGAAGTAATCATTTTCTGTATGCCTTAGTCTTACATAGCTGTGGAGAAAGTTTGGGACAACCTTGGTGCTTCAGTTCACTGGTCTGCACTTTGCCTGGGCCGTTGCAACACTTTAATTCTTTTCTCTTTCAGCCATTCTGTTTAAGATTTGTTGTTGTGCTTGGGATTGCTGTCTTTCATGACCCAGTTTCAGCCAAGCTTTAGCTGTTGGATAGAGAGCCTCAAATTTAATTAAAAAAACAAAACAAAACAAAAACGGTCTACAGAAGTGTTCAGTGTTAACTCACTGTCTGCATGGTGCCCATTTCCATTGGTTGCAAAACAAGTCCGTTTCATCACTCCTCCACACAGTGTTTGACAGTAGATATGAATTGTACTAATATGCTGCATTTGGTTTTTGCCAAACATGGTGCTGTGCAATGTGACCAGACATCTTCACTTGTCTGCTCAGAGGATGTTTTCCCAGAAGTCTTGTGGTTTGTTCAGATGCAAATTCACAAATTTAAAGGGATTTCCCCACCACAGACATTTATCAACTATCACCTAAGATAGGTGATAGATGCCTGATCGTTCAGAGTCTCACAGCTGGGACCCCCACGTTCACTATAATGGAGGACCTGAGTCCAACATCCTCACTCACTGTGCTTGCATAGCAATGTGCACTGCTGCTCTATCTAAAGTCTATGAGACCGATGAAGATACAGTACTTGTCTATTTTGATTGGTCACATTGATTTTGAGTGGAACAGCATTGTTTGCATCTGTTTCATTCAAAAACTACTTTACTGTGTAAATACAGTAAGTATGGACAGGGAAGTTGGGGGTCCCCTTTTTAGCAATCGGTAGGGGTCCCAGTGGTGGAACTTCCAGCGATCAGACATTTATCACCTATCCTGTGGAAAGGTGATAAATATCTATGGTGGGATAGCTCTTTAAGAATTGCTGACGTGTTCTTTTTAGAAATAAGAGGCTTTATCCTTGCAAATCAAGCCATACAGTTTTTTTTCTAACTGTACTGTAACAAACTTGAACAATTAACATACTAACTTAGGCATGTAGCATCTGTTTTTTGTTTTTTTTTGCAAATTTACTAAGCATTACACAGTCTGACCTTATAACCCTTCATAGATTGATTGTCAACAACATTTGCTTCACTAAGGTCCTTACTAATGTCTTTCCTACTAGGCACTGTATTAACACATGCCTGAATGCTCCAGAACAGCTAACAGGCAAAACTTCTACTTTTAGGCTATGTTTAAACGTTGCATTTGTGTTGTGTTTTTCATCAAAAATGCAAGCAATTACAAAATACGTGTTTTTAAAATTTTTGGGTAATTTACACACATTTCTCACGTGCTCCCAATTAGAATTAATTACAAAACCACCTGCATTAAAAAAAGGTGCATGCAGCAACGCAACGTGTAAACTGAGCCTTATAGAGGTGGTCACACTTGCTGATGATCAATTAATCTGTTTAAACAGACTTTTAGTAGTTATTGCTTTTATGTGCTACATTTTGTTCTCTAATACAGGGGTCCCCAAGTGCCGGGCTGCTTGGGGACTACTATCGGGTATATATCTCTACGATGACTGCAGGGGGCATGTATCTAAAATGAGTGCAGGGGGCATATATCTTTATAATGAGTGCAGGGGGAATATATCTCTATAATGACTGCAGGGGGCATATATCTCTACAATGACTACTGTTGGGCATATATCTCTATAATGACTGCAGGGGGCATATATCTCTACAATGCCTACTGTCGGGCATATATCTCTACAATGACTACTGTTGGGCATATATCTCTATAATGACTGCAGGGGGCATATATCTCTACAATGACTACTGTTGGACATATAGCTCTATAATGACTGCAGGGGGCATATATCTCTACAATGACTACTGTCGGGCATATATCTCTATAATGACTACAGGGGTCATATATCTCTATAATGACTACTGTTGGGCATATATCTCTATAATGACTGCAGGGGGCATATATCTCTACAATGACTACTGTTGGACATATAGCTCTATAATGACTGCAGGGGGCATATATCTCTATAATGACTACTGTTGGGTATATATCTCTATAATTACTACAGGGGTCATATATCTCTATAATGACAGAGCTGATTACATATGTATATTATATACATGTATAATGCTGACCCACAGAGCTACTCAATATTACTGCAGACTGGTTGTCAGCTCTGTGGGTCAGCATTATTAATATAATACTGACCCACAGAGCTGACAATCAGTCTGCAGTCATAAAATACTGGTTACCCCATACTATATCCCTAAATGACACAGTATACACTTTGTGATGTTTTTTTGTGTGTGTGTGATTCTAAACCTCCAACTCCCTCGATAACCCCGCTCCCAGCAGGCCGTGGAACAATTGTCTTCCATAAAACTGGTTCCTGGTGGAAAAAAGGTTGGGGGCCGCTGCTCTAATACACTGTCATTTTGGGCCACATGTATAAAAACTGTTTGGGTCTAAGACATTTTTGTTGCCCATAGCAACCAATCAGAGCGCCCCTCTCATTTCATATAGTGCTCTGAAAAAATGAAAGGGGAACTCTGATTGGTTGCTATGGGCAACAAAGTCAGTCTTAGACCTGGACAGTTTTCATACATGTCCCCTATGTTTTAGACCATTTTCACACTCAGCATTGTGGCATGACTCAGAAGTAAAACGTGGCAAAACCTGCATTTCAATACATTCAGTTTCATAGCAGTTTTGGATCACATTTGCTTTTATTTGTTAATGAAACAGTTGTAGGCAATTCATTTTTGCATTTTCTAGGAAAAATCTTTAAAAACCTAACAAATTAGACATGATACAGTTTAAAATAACCCATGTCACGCATTTTCTAATGTGAAAGATTTACAAATCTTATTTACAGTCATGTAACATCCTTATGGTGCAATTTCTCTACTGCAAAGTAACACATCTGGAAAAAAGGAAAACATTCCTATGTGTTCCACTAGATGGAAGCAGCACCAAATGCAATGAAGAGGTATTCCTATTACCGTAGTTTTTGGACTATAAGGCGCACCAGATTATAAGGCGCATTATTAATGAGCGCCTGCTAAATCGTCTTGGTTCATATATAAGGCGCACCAGATTATAAGGCGCGGCGCATTAAATGAAACAAAGCTCAGACCGCAAGCCAAACTTTATTCACCACTTTCACAATAACTCTCAACTTGTAAAGTTGTAACAAAAATCAATACACTTACAGTACTTTTTCAGTTCATTCCTCCACCACAAATCCATCAAATCCTTCATCTTCAGTGTCGAAGTTTAACAGTTGCGCGATTTCGGCATCAAGCGTTCCCTCATCATTATTTGAGTCGGTCTCGTTGCTGCTGTTTAGATCTTCATTGATGATTCCAGCCTTCTTGAAAGCTCGGATGATACTGGAGACTGATACCATCTCCCAGGCATCCACGATCCACTTGCACATAGTGGCATAACTGGCAAGGCGTTGCATCCCTGTTTTGGTGAATATGTGGTCACCTTCTGTCATCCAATTCTCCCATGCAGCTCGCAATTTAACTTCAAACTTCGACCTGTTGACGCCGATATCTAGTGGCTGGAGCTCTTTGATTAATCCACCCGGAATTACGGCAAGCTCCGAATTAGTTTTCTTCACTTGGGCTTTGATAGTATCGGTCAAATGGGTGCGCACGGAGTCACAGACCAATAGGGATGGGGATTTGTGAAAAAATCCATCCGGTCTCTTGACATAGACCTCCCTCAGCCACTCGCTCATCTTCTCCTCGTCTATCCAGCCCTTTGGGTTAGCCTTGATGATGACACCAGCTGGAAACTTTTCATTGGGCAAAGTCTTCCTCTTAAAAATGACCATGGCTGGTAGTTTCTGGCCAATAGCCTGACAGGCGAGAACTACAGAGAAAGATGACTTCTCATGTCCTGTGGTACGTATAGATACCATACTGGTCCCTGTTTTCTCAACAGTACGTTGTACAGGGATATCAAAAGTGAGGGGGACCTCATCCATGTTAGTGATGTGTTCTGGCTGGATATTCTTTTCATTTATCTTGGCTCCACAGTAGGTGCGGATTGCGGCCGCAATATGGTCGGATTTACAATGGTCCTGCCACTTATTGTGCCGTATTTTGCGTCGGAATCACCCCATGTAAAGAATGGGGATTGTAATTCCATCGCGAAATACGTGCCACACTTAGTGATACTTATTTGCAACTGATTTGTACCTGATTTCGGAATAAATTTACAATCGGAAATAAGTTACAAATAGGTGTCACTAAATTAGCTGTAAATACGTTCTGAACAAAGCCTAAAAACCCAAGTGAAGAATTGATTCATATATAAGGACTATAAGGCGCACTTTCAATTTCTGAGAAAATCATAGGCTTTTATGTGCGCCTTATAGTCCGAAAAATACGATATCTCACTTTCTATTACCCATTATTAACATCTGGTCTAGAAGAAAAGTAGAAAACTAAGGACGACATATATGAAAGGGGCTGTGACATTTTTTGGCATGTTTTGAGCCAAAGAAACTGTTGTAGCCCAGTTCTATAGATGGGTGAACTGCTGACCGCCAGAATCGTATGATGCACCAGAAAAATGGGACACATTAATAAAGTGCTGTGAGATACTTTTATACATAGCAGCATATCGGGCTCTATTAAAACAGAGGTAGAACAGGTTCATACATATCACCCTAAGGGGCCGTTCACACGGCTTATTTCGCCGCAGATTGGCGCCGTACTGCGCGCCCGATTTGGGCTGCAGTACGGCGCCAATCCGTCGCCGTAATTACGGTAATACACAGTTCTCATAGAGAACAGTGGATTCCGTCGCTCCTACCCGCTCGGCGAATCCGCCGGGCGGGGAGAAAGTCACTTGCACATTATCCAGGCGCAATATGCGCCGTGGATAATGCAAGTCTATGGGGCCGGCGGGCTGTGCCCCCGCCCCACCCCCGCACTCACCCCTTATTCAAGCCGTAATTGCGAGCGCAATCCGGCTCGCAATTACGGCTTGAATAAACCGTCTGAACACGGCCTAAATCTTAAAATACATTTCTAAATGGTAAATTACCATTTTTAAAATTACGGTAGGTAGTTTCACATTAAAAATTGGTGATTGGTTGGTGTGGGTCTGAGTGTGATGGTGCTAAGAAAGTACTGAGTGATTTAATTTCTTATCAGCTCTGCTCTTCATAGACTGCACGGTTGGTCCATTATAATCAGTCTATTTAAAACAAGAAGTTTACAAACACTATATAAAAAGCATGTTTTTTCTCACTATTTGACATGAAATCAGAATAAACCTTCCCTGTTTTAGGTCAATTAGGAACTAAAATTATTTAGATTTGCCAAATGTCAGACTAATGAGAGACAGACAATTTTAAGCATTTTTATTACTTTCTGCAAAGTCAAAAGTTTCCATACACTAGGATTGCTATGACTTTATGCAATTTGGGACAGCCGATATGATGCTGTCATGTCTTTGGAAGCTTCTGATAGGTTTATTGGCAACAGCTGAGTTAATTAAAGATCCACCTGTGGATGTACCTTCAGGTATCTGGAAATTGCACACCAGAAACACAATGCTTCTGTGTTTTATATCATGGGAAAGTCTAAAGAAATCAGCCAAGATATCAGGAAGAGAATTGTAGACTTGCACAAGTCTGGATCATCCTTGGATGCAATTTCCAGATACCTGAAGGTACCTTGTTCATCTGTACATACAGTTATACACAAGTACAAACAAAATGGGAAAGTCCAGCCATCATACCGCTCAGGAAGGAGACGGGTTCTGTGTCTCAGAGATGAACGTGCTTTCATCTGACATGTGCATATCAACCCAAGAACAAAAGCAAAAGACCTTATGAAGATGCTGGCGGAAACTGGTAAGATGGTGTCATTATCCACAGTGAAACGAGTACTGTATCAACATAGGCTGAAAGGCCACTCTGCCAGGAAGAAGCCATTACTCCAAAAGAAACATATAAAAGCCAGGTTAATGTTTGCAAATACACACAGGAACAAAGACCTACATTTTTGGAGAAATGTCCTTTGGTCTTACAAAACTAAAATTGATCTGATTGGCCATAATGACCATCGTTATGTTTGGAGGAAAAAGGGAGAAGCTTGGAAGCCTAAGAACACCATCCCAACTTTGAAACACGGTGTCAGCAGCATCATATTGTGGGGTTGTTTTGCTTCAGGTGGGACTGATGCATTTCACAAAATAGATGGCACCTTGAGAAAAGAAGATTATGTGGCAATACTAAAGCAACATCTCAAGACATGAGGCAAGAAGTTAAAGCTTGGGCGGAAATGGGTCTTCCAAATGGACAATGACCTGAATTATACTGCCAAACTGGTTACAAAGTGGCTTAAGGATAACCAAGTCAATGTTTTGGAAAGGCCATCCCAAAGCCCTGATCTCAATCTTATAGAAAATATATGGGCAAACCTGATAAGGCAGGTGCGAGCAAAGCAACCTACAAGTATGGCTCAGTTACACCAGTTCTATCAGGAGGATTGGGCCAAAATTCCTACCAACTATTGTGAGAAGCTTGTGGAAGGATACCCAAAATGTTTGACCCAAGTCATACAGTTTCAGGGCAATGTTACCAAATACTAATGAAATGTATGTAAACTTTTGACTTTGCAGAAAGAAATAAAAATGCCTTAAATATTCTCTCATTATTCTGGCATTTATTCTGGTCCGACACTGATGACCGATCTTGAATTAAAGGGCTTGTCTCAGGACTTCTGTGCCTATACACACACATGAAATTAAAAAAATAAAGTCTTTCACATGGGATCCCCTGTATGTGCCCTAACTGAAAGTCACTATGTTAGAGCCATTCTTGAACTGCTTTTGCTAATGCACCACATATTTGACTGGCCTCTATGCAATGCTACTGTACATTTAAACTTCCCCTGGCAAAAACAGCTGATCGCTGGAGTAGAAAAAAGCAGAGTCAGCTTAATTTTATAATGGACTGTCTTTGTGAAATAATCCTTAAATAACTTTTCATGACAAGTGAATTAGTCATATTTTTCAAACTTCTTCCCATTTATTTTACAATGGGTGCTTTAAAAACACCTGTCTAATTTTGGGTTCTAAACACCCAAACAGTAAGATGTGATACAGTTTGGGCTACAGTAGCTCTTCTATGGGACCGAACGAGTTGGGTCAGTCTTCACTCCCCACACTACATCAATGAGCCTTGGGTGCCCATGACCCTTTCACCAGTTTACCTTTTTTTTTTTTAATCTACTTTAGGTTAGTACCATTTCATACCAGGAACACCGCACAAGCCCTGCCTCTTTGAGGATCCTCTGACCCAATTGTCTAGATCCTGATGCTTGACCATATTTCCCGCTTTTAACACATTCCCTTAAAGGACTTCATTTGCCATGAACTGCAGTCTATGTGATGGGACCATGAGCAGCAATCTATATGTGGAAGCCCATATGCAGCAGGTAATATGTATCTCATGCCGAATGTATCCAATTTCTTTACAGCTGTCATTGTCAAAAAATTATCAGTTATTCATGGTATCTTCAGTGGTTTTAATGTTATGGCTGATAAGTGTATTTGTACCTGTCTTTCTTTTGCCATTTAATGCTTGGAAAATACACTTTCATTTTATAAAGCAAAGAAATGCTTTCTTTATCAGTTAGTTTTAACCACTTTACAGGTTTTTTTTAAAGCATGATTACAGTAAAGCTCACTATAAGCATACAGTTAAAATAATTGAAGTGCTTTTAACATATTTACAATCATTCATTTTGTCTCCAAAGATCATACCAATTTCAACAGCATTCATTTTTTCAATGGAGAAAGTAGAATAATGCCTTACTTTGTTTTTATGCACTTTCATTATTTCTTTTAACACACGAAAGGTCTTAAAAGTAAATATTTACTTATCATAATGGGTTTTTTAGGTCCAAATTTCTAAACTTATTCACTTATTAAAGAGGTTTTACCATGATGTAAAATCCCCAGCGCTGGCCACTTGCAGTCTCCCAGCCATGCATGTGAATGATTAGAACGGGGCTTCTATGGGAGCTTCCGAAGACAGCAGAGTGTGTGCGCTCAGCTACTGTATGTTCGAAAGTCCCTCTGTGAATGGAGGGGACAGCTACAAGCACCACTCTCATCATTCACATTCATGGTCAGCTTGCAGCTACCTGTGAGCAGCCAGCGCTGGGGATTTTACATCATGGTAAAACCCCTTTAAAGGGGTTTTGCCAGGACGTGCCTTATCTGCTAAGAAGAAAATGTAAACAAGCTAAGAGAGAGAGAGAGACACAGCCAGAGCACAGAGCCTGCATAAGGGATCGTGTGAAATGTTCACTCAAATAATCAAACTACAACTAGTGGATTCTGTATATAAAAGACAACACCTTTTCTCCACAGCAGCTTGAAAGCTTCTTCATGTTCCCTGTCATCAGACAAAGCAGGGATCTACTCAGATAATCACACTACAACTAGTGGATTCTGTATACAAAACACAACATATTTCTACCTGGTGCCTTGAAGCTTCTTCAGCTCCCTCTCATCAGATAAGAAGTGTTCTCTGCGCAAGCCCGGCCAGCAGCTCCTGTCAGGTCGTATCTAATAGAAGCTTTTAAGTAACTAAGGGCAGGCAAGGCAGCCTGTAGCTCTCTCTGACTGCAATTTTTGTAATCACATATATTTAGAAAAGTGATTAAATACCCATTTTGGAGGATCCCACGTCAACATTACAACGTGCAAAACCCCTTTAACCCCTTAACGACCGCGCACCGTCTTTTGACGGCGGCCGGTGCGGGTCGTTCGTCTGCAGCGACGTCTTTTGACGTCACTGCAGACATCGGGGTTTGCGGCGCCCGGCGCCACAGCTGCACTAGGATCGGGGCTGAACTACACAGCCCCGATCCCAGAGCATGTCCTGCAGGCATCGGGGTGCGGAGGAAACCTCCGCAACCCGATGCTTTAACCCTTTGATTGCGGCGGTGCGTTACCGCAGCGCAATCAAAGGGATCCCCTGCTCTGTCGGGTGATCGGAACGCCCGGTGACCCGACAGAGCCCGGGGAACGGCTGCACAGTCAGCTCTGGGGACCTAGCGTGGCCCCAGAGTTGTCTGTGTATGAAGCCAGTGATTAGGACGCACTGTGTGCTGTCCTAATCACTGCCTGTGTCAGACTGACACAGATTAGCATGTATTAGCATATATGAATATGCTAATACATTACTAAGTGTAAAAAAAAAAAAAAAAAAAAAAAAATGTTAAACAGTTTCTCCCTTCATGGGAGTAAAAAAAAAGTACAAAAAAACCATAAAAAGTGTAAAAAAAAGAATAAAAAAATAAATAATAAAATAAAAATAAATATTTAATAAAAAATAATTGTACATAAATTACACGCACAAAAAAACCTACACATATTTGGTATCCACACGACCGTAATAACCTGTAGAATTAATCTAACAAGTTATTAAGTGTGAAATGTGAATGGTGTAAAAAAAAATTAAAAAACAAAAAAAAATTCTTGTAAAAAAATAAAAAAAATACTGCAATTATTTATAAGTGTACTTAAACTATTCCCTTATAAAGTACAACTTGTCTCGAATAAAACGAGGCCTCATCCAACTGCGTCATTGAAAAAATAAAACAGTTACAACTGTTTAAACGCAAGGAGGCCAAAACTAAAAAAATGTTCTGGTCATTAACTACTTTTCAGGCGTTCGGCTTAAGGGGTTAATATAGTCTGAGTTTTGCTTTTTCTGATACAGAGATTCAAATCTCACGTATAGTGACAGAGTTAAAACACAACATGCTAGTTGCCTGCGGACACCACAAGTCTTTTTATTGAATTCAATGAATAACAGTATGCACTTAGGGCGAGATATATGAATTCGCCTTCGCCATTTTTTTGCCAGTATATTGCCAGTTCTATAGATTCAAGCATAACCCAAAATCAATCAGGAAATCCAGCGGATGAAGTAACCTCCGATCTTTATTTTAATGACGGGCTCACATGTAGGTGACATAAAAATGCGTAAATGAACGCCAACGCTGTGAACGTTGGACCAGGTTAGGGTTGGAAACGCGTGAACAAGGACCCACCATTTAGTTATGTAGAAATAATGCAAGACTACCACAGTTGTATAGTAAAGCGTGTCTAGACTATTGCACAATACAGTAGGGCAGCTAAAGACTCCTGGCCCCTGGTGCAAAACTTCAGCTTGATATGTAACATACACTGTGCCCTTGAAATTAGTTATAATAGACATTGTGCCACTGAAGTTAATTTATGATATGAACTGTGCTCTTTGGAATAAATTGCAACACATACTGTTCTCTGAAATTAATTATATTATACACTGTAACCCCTGAGATAAACTATATTACAGACCCTAAATTTCTATTATACACTGAACCTCTTGAATAAATTACAAACTGTGCCATCTAAAATATTTATCATATAAACTGTACTCCTTAAAATGTATTTTATTACACACTGTTCCACCAAAAATAAATTTTATTACTCATTGTACCTCCAAAACTCTATTTTATTTCACACTTTACCCTCTACAATTATTAATATTACACACTGTACTCCTGAAAGTAGGAGTGAAAACACGAAATGCTGAATGTCTGGGTATGGAGCAAAGGAGAGCCTTACATCGGAGTATTTTCATTTTATTCTGATTAGCATAGTAACAACTGCATTCGGAGAACCAGATCAGGTTCCTGCTTCTCCCCAGTTCCTCCAAACTGCCATTTTATCGACTGGGAGAACCTGAGAGAACTGTCCAGGCTCCACGTCTTCTGTTCTTGGACATTAAGGGGGTAAATGTAAGACTCCTTTGTGATCTAGGACAGTAAAGGGGCTTACCTCCCAATCTAGGCTTGTTCGGGGCAGTGAGGGGGTTATTGTTAGGATTCTTGGTGGTCTGGAGCAGTGTGGGGGTAAATTATGGATCACTAGTGGGGGGCAGTGGGAAGCTTATTGCTGCATACCTGGTGGTCTAGGACAATAAAGGGGTTAATGTATGGATCCCTGGCGATCTAAGAAATGTTGGCCCTATTTGTTTGGGAGCCCAGTCCTAAATGTGATCTATGTGACCCCTAGAGCTCCACCAATCTGCATTGGTTGGACCTTGGACCCATGGCCCACTGAAGTATCCTCCGGTGGACCAGTCTGATGCAGGCCAGGGCTTTTTTTTGAAGATTGGGCAGTTAAATAACAAACCATGTGACAATGATGTCAGATGTGATGTTTATGTCATGGAATGTGCTGCAAGGGGGCCAACTGCAGTAACCCTATTTAACATATGATTAAAATGGTCTAGCTGTAATCCTGTTTATGGATCTAGTTGGCTACTGCAGGCTTTCAGGAATGGCACCTGAAATTTGGAACTGTCCAGGACAGTTGGGAAGTCTGTTGCTGTCATCTGAAGGCTAATTCTCATGTTTTTCATGCAAAAAGTGTGAAAAACAAGTTGGACATTCACTTGCACTGGTGGATTGTCATTGGATTTGATGCAAATTTCAGTGACAAAAGGCACCTATTAAAGGCACTTTGAACAAATTTTTATAATCAGTTGAAATAGATAAAGAATTATGATAGGCTAATTTTATTGTTACCCTGGAAAACAAATTATTTTGTAACCTTTAGAGTATGTTCACACGGCGTGTTCTGTCCATGTGTACATATGTTTATAGATGTGTGTTTGGATCTGGCTTTCAGACCCTACACGGACCCAAACCTGCATCTAGCAATTAGCAGTGTGATTTTACATTGCTTGCAATGTGAAACACACATCGGTGTTCAGAAGAGTGGTCGCCAATATGTGTTTACATGCGTCTTTCTGATGCATCTTTCGGATCTGTTCAAAGATTTGACATGTCAATTCTTGATCCAAAAGACGCAGCAGGTGCACTATTTAAAACTATAGGGTGCGATCCTGCTGCAGCCAAAGCACATCCAAACACATCTGCATGTTGGATGTGTTTTGGATGCGTTTTGGATCTGATTGACGCAGCGTTTTTGGATGTCATTTTCAGATCCAAAATCAGATCCAAAAACGTCATGTGAACATACTCTTATAATACTGAAAAATAAAATGCAATAAACAGTTTTATTGATGGGTAAAAGCAAACTAAATAATTATTTCTTAGTAATTTGTACTAGTGCAAATGCTTTCTATTTGTTGACAGATGGTGACAGCTCTGATGGGAACAAAGTGATTTGATTACAAACTATTAAACTATATATCATATGTACATTTTAGGGTGATTTTACATTGCACTTTGGGAGTTGCGTCACATTATAATGATTATGTCCTACTATGAACATCAGCAGTGAGTAGCGCATAAAAAAAGTCATGTGCTGTAGCTGGTTTGGTGGATATATAAGCTGTGTGATAGGCCGTCTTAACACATATCCCTTGATGCTGTTATAGGTTAAAGAGGTGATTTATCAGTTGTAAAAAAGGATGATTATTTCCTTTTGGGCCAAGGGTGGCAGTATTTCTGAAACTGTGCAGTTTGTGAACTGTTCTGCTATGGTGAAAGTGTATCGTGAGTGAACAAATGGCACCATTACAGATAACTACAGAGCACCATGTGCTATTGATGTTAGAGGAATATTGGCTACGAAGGTGCACAAGGTTTACCTGACACACTACAGTGGAGCAACTCACTGCCAAAAAAACCAGAGTGCTACCAGACATGTATCTAAAACAACATTTTAGCAAATCCTACTGTGTATGGGGGTCTGAAGCAGGATGCATGGTCTGAGGGATGATCACTCCACATCTGCCTACAAAGTTGCATCAGCAGAAAAGGCTTCAATTGTCACTCCTCTAGTATCAGCACTGACCAGCAAACTTTGTGAGGATGAAGTCCTGCGGTAATTAATTCAGTTTTTCTTAGTAGAAGTATAAAGGAACGACTGACATATTTCCTGTCCTTGGCATCCAGTCCTGTTTTGACTGAACAAAACTGCATCAATTACTGCATGTTTGACCGTTGTGAGAAGCACCGCAGGTTTCTAGATGGTACTATTGCGAAAGATGGGTGAAGTAGTAGCCGTGTGGTGCACCGGTGCTCAATAACAACAGACAACACAGTTTCTCTGGGAATACATCAGGCTTTACTCACGGTACTCTTCTTGTAGACGTTACGTATCATAAAGACAAGGCTACTGTCACTGTGGAATGTTTCAGTCCCTCTCTCTTGACTCTTGACTCTCGTCATAACTCCCTTCTAGTTCCGTCCCAGTCCAGCTGTGCAAGGTGCTGGCACTGGTGTTAACTCCATTCCCAGTCCAGCTGTGCAAGGTGCCAGCGCCTGGTGACACAGGACACTCACTACTAGGTCCTCTCTCCGGGGTCCCTTTCTCTTCAGTCAGTCCCCCAAACTGCCCACCTGTTACTCCACATTGTCTGTCTCTCCTCTGTGTCCGCTCTGTCTGGGTCTCTATTCTCTCTGTCCCTGCTCTACTTCATATGTTGCAGTGAGTTGGGCTGCTCTCCTTCACCCAAGCCTGTCCTGACTATTGCCAGCTTAATAGACAGGGGTTCCCCTTTAATTGCTGCACACAACAGGAACTACTTAAACCAAAACCCTGAACACAACCAACCACAGAGCTGATATTGTCTCCTTCTCTCTGCAAATCCACCGTGGAAATGGGGCCCTAAGTAATGTGTAAAAATGAAGAAAAGTTCAATGCACAACTTACTGACAAGGAGTTTAATGGTAAAATTCCCTACAGGTGTTTGATCTCTGAATTGTCCAAAAAATCTAGGTGATCAATTTGAATTGGGATTTGAACAGTCCTCCTCATCATACTGTTCACATTTTGACATCATGAGACCAAGACAACATCTTATAATTGATCAATAGTACCTCGCATTGCGAGGCTTCAAGCAGGATACTTTTAGACAGAAGTGGCCACTGAGCTTAGAATGTCACAGAGTGTCATCAGCAGGTTGTATCACAGATACAGAGAGCCTGGGAGAGTCACAGAAAGGCAAAGAAGTGGACGTTCTTTGGCTCCATCACACACTGATGACCGCTTCATTGTAAACAATGCCCTGCGGAACCGGATGATGAATGACAACTCCAGGCACATTTAAGGGAGGTGAGAGGCAACCAAGTGTCACATCAGATCATTCGTAACTGTTAACATCAGTGTGGTTTGCGTGCTAGACGAATGAAAAGACTACCTGACCACACCACCAGGCACAGGTATCATCATCTTGCATTGGCCAAGGAGCAGCTATGCTGGACAAGGAATCAGTGGTCCTCAGTGCTGTTCAATGATGAAAGTCGGTTCCCTCTGAGCAGAAATTATGGCTGCCAATGATGTTGGAGATTCAAGGAGAGCGCTACGTATCAGCCACAGATGAGCCTTTAGTGGTGGTGTTATAGTGTCGGAAGGTGTGTCTAGTCAATACAAAACTGCCCTACACTTTGTGAATGGTACAGTGACAGCCTCCACTACTGGAACAACATAATTAATCCAATCCTTGTGCCTCTGCATGAACAACACAGGACTAGTTTCATCTTCATGGATGACAATGCTGCAGTTAATCGAGATCACACAATTAGGGAATGGCAGTTGGAGATTGGAGAACCTCAAATGGAGTGGCCTGCACTATCTCCAGAACTGAACCCCCTCGAAAACCTGTGGGATCAGCTGAGTCGCTGTGTAGAAGCTAGTAACTCTGTACCCCTGAACCTCAATGACCTGAGGAACGCCCTGAATGAAGAATGGGATTCCATGCCTCAGCAGTCAATACCTTGACTTGTGAACAGCATGAGACGTTGTTGTCAAGCTGTAATTGGCGTTTAAGGCCACATGACATGTTACTGAGACATTTACATTTCTTGATGGTGTATGCCCTCCACTGTTGTTGGTTTTTGTTTCATTAAATTGTTTGAGATGAGAAAATCAACATTGCTACAACTTAAATGGACAACTTTCAGGATAAAATATCACTGGTGCGGAAAATATATTTTATATATATACATATACCCCATATACCCTGCCTCCTGCACGCCCCCCGAGATCGGATGCATTAAAAAGCGCCGTAGGCACTATGTAATACACCTCATAATGGCGTGCGGAAGATTTAAAAATGTATGAACGGGGCTGATATCGGGCTGAAAAGACGCCAGATATCTCCCGCAGTCCCGTTAATACATGTCACCTATAGTATGTATAGGTAGTACGGTATGTAAATAATTCCTAAAACAACAAAAACTTCTAAAATATAAAAGAAGTGAGATGAATCTATAAACTCTAGTTCCGGTGACTGAGATGGAAAGCTGTGTGCACAACATACAGTTGAAACCAGAAGTTTACATACACTTTATAAAAAGACCCATCTGCAGGTTTTTCTCACTATCTGACATGAAATCAGAATAAACCTTCCCCGTTTTAGGTCAATTAGGAACCAAAATTATTTATATTTGCCAAATGCCAGAATAATGAGAGAGAGATATCCTTCCAAAAGCTTCTCACAATAGTTGGTAGGAATTTTGGCCCATTCCTCCTGACAGAACTGGTGTAACTGAGCCATGTTTGTAGGTCACCTTGCTCGCACCTGCCTTTTCAGCTTTGCCCATACATTTTCAAAATAACTGAGATCAGGACTTTGTCATGGCCATCCCAAAACATTGACTTGGTTCTCCTTAAGCCACTTTCTAACCAGTTTGGCAGTATGCCAATTTCCACCCAAGCTTTAAAGAGGACCTATCACCTCCAGGGAAAAATCATGAAGTAACAGGAGGCTAAAATACAAACACTACCATAAATATGCTTCATTAGGAAAATCAAAGCGTTTCACCTGTAATTCCGTTTTAAAAAAAAGTGCTGGCCCTTCAAGACAGTTCTGAAGTCAGGCCAAGTCGGCACATGACAGCCTGATGGATCGCTATGTTGACAGCTGTGTCAAAGTAACTGCTTCTTAGCTGAGAGAGTCCACTATGAAAAGGGGAACCATGAAGTCTACATCATGAGCACACTGATAAAAACTGGGCTGTCATGTCTATGCTGGATATAACACCAGCAGCAGTGTAATGTAGATGCCTGTAAACCCTGTTACACTATGTCCTAAGTGTGCTGTGCCTGCTGCATTATATGTACTGAGAGACTCAGATCACCCTGTACAAGCAGCTATGCCCTCAGCTCCCTCTGCACAGTTGGTATCTCTCAACAGAAAGAATCCCTGCTACATAATGAGCTCTGCTAAGAATGTGAAACTAAAATCTGCCCCTTGTAAAACTGAGCTAAATTCTCTGAATTGCTAATTACATATATTGGAAAAAAGTCTTATCATTTCATCTACTATTATATTTTGTGTGTTTGTGTGGAGGTGATAGGTACTCTTTAACTTTCTGGCTGATGTTTTGAGATGTTGCTTCAGTATTGCCACGTAATCTTCTTTCCTCATGATGCCATCTATTTTGTGAAGTGCAGCAGTCCCTCCTGCAGCAAAACAACCCCACAACATGATGCTGCCACCCCAGTGTTTCACAGTTGGGATGGTGTTCTTAGGCTTCCAAACTTCTACCTTTTTCCTCCAAATATAACAATGGTCATTATGGCCAAACAGTTCAATTTTAGTTTTATCACACCACAGGACATGTCTCCACAAATGTAGGTCTTTGTTCCTGTGTGCATTTGCAAACATTAATCTGGCTTTTATATGTTTCTTTTGGAGTAATGGCTTCTTCCTGGCAGAGTGGCCTTTCAGCCCATGTTGATACAGTATTCGTTTCACTGTGGATAATGACACAATCTTACCAGCTTCCACCAGCATCTTCACAAGGTCTTTTGCTTTTGTTCTTGGGTTGATATGCACATGTCGGACCAAAGCACGTTCATCTCTGAGACACAGAACCCGTCTCCTTCCTGAGCGGAATGATTGTTGGACATTCCTGTCTTGTTTGTACTTATAATTGTTTATACAGATGAACGCGGCACCTTTAGGTATCTGAATGTTGCACCCAAGGATATCTTGGCTGATTTCTTTACACTTTCAGCAGTGTGTTTCTGGTGTGAATTAAAATACATCCACAAGTGTGTCTCTAATTAAATCAGATGTTACCAATAAACCTATCAGAAGCTTCCAAAGACATGACATCATCACATGGGCTGTCCCAAATTGTTTAAAGGCATAGTAATCCTAGTGTATGTAAACTTTTGACTTTGCAGAAAGTAATAATGTCTTAAAAATTTTCTCTCTCTCTCATTATTCTGGCATTTGGCAAATATAAATAATTTTGGTTCCTAATTGACCTAAAACAGATAAGGAATCACACTAAAGGAATCACACACGTTTACCTTTAATGTTTGTATTTTCTTTTTTAGCTCATATATTGGCCCGTTTCTTCTATTCCTACCCTAATTCTGGCCTTGGTGATACAAAGCTACATGGATTTCAGTGTCGGTGTATAGATGAACACAGTGTGATGTTTTAGTGTTCTGTAAGATCATAATATGTAGAGTAGAAGCAGGATATTCCATTATAACACAGCACGTTCAAGTCACACCGGGTCATTGTTTGTTATTCTAGGTGACGTTTTATTTTTTATAGATCCTTTTCCCTTTTATTACTAGGAAGACAGAAAAGAAAGAGGTCATGGCTCATTTTGCTAAGTATACAAACTGCTGCCTAATGGAAATGGTACAAACCAAACCTAATATGTTAATCCCAGAACACAATTATCAAAATATGTCAAAGCTATTGCAGAAAGCTCAGAGTCCTTGATTCTGTAGAATTAATATTAAATGTAATCATGTAATATGCCTGGCAGGCACAGCCGAATATTAGGGGCAGAACACATTAACAATTACAATCACAGACATTTCAAAATCAAACTCTATTCAACCGAATTGTCTGGATCTCGGAGTTATTTCTGAATTTACAGCTGGCAAGAAACTCTTCCTGTTCCTTCTTTGATTCATGACTTTGAAACAACATTCTTGATTCCTGCATCTATTAAGGTAAATATTTAGATTACAATGAATCAAAGAATTGAAAAGGTGATGCATTTTTAATGATTGACTGTAATATTGTAGAGCGCGCCTGAAGCTGAGTGGAGTGGAGCTCACTACTCTGTAATGTCCATTCCCCACTGGTTAATCATATAAGTTTAGGTTAACTTTTTCTCGTCTCAGCAGTCCAGTGCTACACACTCACTCCCCACCAAAGGTTTCTACCTGCTCCTGTGTTTTTCTACATGCCTTCTGGTTTTTCATTGTCAACCACAGCAACCCGTAGAGTCATAAGATATTACTTTGAGTGGCATACTTTTTTGAACGTTGCCCTTCATACCTCAGATTGGTGACCACTGACTGTTTGCAATATTTCCAGTTCTATGTCTATGTATTCTATTCTTAGACTTTACTTTGTTCACGCTTTGCACCTGCTGTGACCTTTAAACTCCTGGTACCCTACTAAACTTTCTGTTGCCAACCTTAGTTCCATCTTATGACTATCTCTCAAATCATCCTTGGTACTATTGCCCAATTGTCTTGACTTTCTGTAAGGGAGCTAAAGGGTGAAGAACCAGGGGATTTCTTATATTACTCATTGCGTATATTACTCATTGCAGCACAGAGCTTTCACTAGCTTGGTAAATCCTTAAAGGGGTTGTATCTTTTCATTAAATGGTCTTCAGAATAAGGGGACAGTGAAAAGAAGCAACTTTGCAATCGGATGTCATTTGCAAAGCTGTCTTGTTTTCATGGTCTGCCTTATCTTCTGTTTCTGTAAACACTGTTCCCCAGTGTCAATCAGATTCCTCCTCCTTTCATTTCATTGGCTGACGGCTCTAATAATTTACATTCTGTTCGCCCCCCCCCCCCCCCCCCTCCCGGTCGTATTCATGAGAGCGCGCAATCCTGCCTCTCTCACTCAGAATAAGGGGCCGGCAACAATTCACTCTGTACAGCTAGCAGCTCCTCATTGACACTGAAGCTGCTTCTACAATCAGAAAACAGCAGAATTGTGCCTCGGTGCCTAATGCTCCTGCGTGTAAGGGGCCGGCAACATTTCACTCTGCACAGCCACCAGCTCCTCAGTGACACTGCAGCTGCTTCTACAATCAGAAAACAGCAGAATTGTGCCTCGGTGCCTAATGCTCCTGCATAGAAGGGAGACGGATCTGTGCTCTGGAGGAGTTCATAGAAGACTGGATTCAACTGTAACAAACCTCCAGCTGTGAGAGGAGAAGAGATCAGTGCTCTGAGTTCATAGAAGGCTGTCTAGACTGAATGCAGGCCTGTGGTATGTAAACAGCTCTTACAGAATAAGACTGCATAGGAAGAGGAACGACACAGTGACATGTGGAGTGGGTCGGGGGTGAGTTGAACACACTGACTGGGGGAGCGAGCATGAACAGTGAAGGGGGGGATGATGTCATCCCCCTTCAGTTAAGAAACACCCAGCTGGGAGGGGAAGAAACGCCCCTGGATTTCAGGAACTGAGAAAATCAAGCTACAAGAGAACAGCCGAACTGATGAAGCGATACATCCCCTTTAAAGGGGATTTCCCAATCGGCTGTTCTCACAGAACCTGCTCTTCACAGCCGGCATAAGGCTTTTACTTACCATGCAGGCTCTGGGGGCGGTTCTACGGCATTGACTGCCATTTCATTTCTGCTAGCTCCTATTCCTAGCTTGGTCTATTAAAGAGACACTGGTGATGGTTTTGAAATAAAATGAGGAGCATGTCTGGCTATAAGTGCAAGCTAGCAGAACTATATTTGTCATGAGAAGAAACTCCAAGTGTGAGAAAACTTACATGTTGCCAAGATAAACTGTTATCTGTGTACTCACATACAAACATAACAGTGTCATTGCAGACCACACAGCTCCTGTCCTGATGATAAGACACAGCAGGGAGTGAAATCACCCGCCCAACCACTGCTAAAGAAGATAGAGGCCAGTAACCCAGGAAATCAGAAGATAAAATCTTCTATGTCTTTAAAATTAAACAAAATCACAAGATTAGTGCATTTGATAATAATGTTTCTTTACTTTTGGCTACATATTTAAAGCTAATCAATGATATGGGAAAATTCTCTTAACCATCAAAGTGAATGGCTAAACCTGAGCTGTCAGCTCATGAACAACATTGTTAGAATTGATTTAGCCTTGCCCTAATGCAGATAATTAAGGCATGTATAGACCCTTACTATAAAGTATCTTCTGAGCTTCACTAGTAATCCAGATGCAAATGCATGAAAATTGGTCTGAAAAATATTATATTTATAATAAAACTCTAACTGTATTACCTACTAGTTACATAGTTAGTATAGTTAAAAAAGACATATGTCCATCAAATTAAACCAAGGGTGGAGAGATATGTAGATGAAGGGAGGGAGATATAGAATTTTTAAGCTTTGTTTCCCCTACTGATGAAGATTTTAGAACCCATAAATCATGAACTAATCTGCCCTCATCATAATATTGCCATCAGACTCTATCTAGACATTTTATATGGCTACATAAGTGTTAATATTAGTTAGTAGTAAGTAGTTATCTAAACCTTGTCCTCACCTGTTCCTGCTGTGACCAGCTCCTGGGGCGACTATTCCACAGATTCACAGTTCTCATGATAGAGAAGGCGTGTCGCCTCTGAATATTAAACCTTTTTTTCTCCAGATGGAGGGAGTGCCCACTTGTCTTTTGAGGGGGTTTTGCATGAAATAGTTTTTCACCATACTTTTTGTAGGGGCCATTTATGTACTCATACAAATTAATCATGTCTCCCTGGAGCTGTCTTTTCTCAAGACTAAATAAGTTTAATTCTTTTAACATTTCCTCATAACTAAGATGCTCCATTTTCCAAAATTAGTTTGGTTGCTCATCTTTGTACTCTCTCTCACTCCAGTACATCCTTTCTATAAACTGGAGCCCAAAACTGACCATCATATTCTAAGGCCTCGTTCACACGGCTTATTTTGCCGCGGATTGGCGCCGTACTGCGCGCCGAATTTGCGCTGCAGTACAGCGCCATTTCGTCGGAGTCATTACGGTAATCCACTGCTCTCATAGAGAACAGTGGATTCTGTCGCTCCTCCCCGCTCGGCGAATCCGCCGCGGGGGGAGAAAGTGACATGCCCAGTATTTACGGCGTGTACGCGCCGTAAATAATGCAATGTCTATGGGGCCGGGGAGTGGGGCCCCCGTCGCGCTCCGGACCCGCCCCCGTCCCGCCCCTTATTCACGGCGGATTTGTGAGCCGGATTGCGCTCACAAATCCGTCGGGAATAAGCCGTGTGAACACGGCCTAAGAGGGCGCAGTGAACTTCCCAGCTCCTTTCCCATAATGCCTTGTGATATGCAGATGCTTAGTAGTGGGCTAAAAGGCAATCAAAACACTACACACCTTAACTGGTGCTCTCCATAAGGAGAGATGTTCCCCTTCTCTCATCATATTCTAAGTGAGGCTGCACAAATCCTTTATACAGCGGTAATATTACATCCCTGTCCCTTAAGTCCATGCCTCTTTTAATACATGTCAATATCTTGCTTGCTTAGAGGCAGCTGACTGATACTGCATGCTGTTCTGTAGTCTAGGATCTACAAGTATGCCCAGATCCTTCTCAACAAGCGATTCTCCAAGTTTTTCTCCATCTAGGACACATGATGCCTGCAGATTATTTCTACCCAGATGCAGAACTTTACATTTATCAACATTGAACCTCATTTGCCGAGTGGATGCCCATACAATCGGTGTGTCCAAATCTGATTGGAATTTATAAACATCCATAGATTGCATTACACTACATAGGTTGGTGTCTTAGGCAAAAATAGAAACAGTGCTTTAAATACTCTCCCCTACATCATTAATAAATAAACTGAATATAAGAGGACCCAGTACTGAGCCTTGGGGTCACCACTTATAACCCCGTCCATCCAGAGTAGGAATCATTTACAACCACTCTTTGAGTATGATACATTTGTAATCCAATTACACACTGTTATATCAAACCCAATAGGCTTTAATTTACCTAACAGACGCTTTGAGGGACAGTGACAAAAGTCTTTACAAAGTCTAAAAGCACAATATCCACAGCTGCCCCGCTATCCAGACTTCTGCTCACCTCTTCATAAAAACAGATCAGGTTGGTCTGACAGATTTTGTATTTAGTAAAACCATGCTGGCAATCACTTACAATATTATTTTCAGCCACCTATTCCTGTATATGTTCCCTTATGAGCCCCTCAAACAGCAGGGTGAGGGGGTTTGCTGCCAGAGTTAACCCTGTGTGTGCCTGCCTAGGTCTGTTGCAGACTCCTGGATCAGCTGCACTGTCAGCTCCACGGAGACAGCAGAGAGAGGGCTGATCTATGAGTGTGGAGAGTTCTGTGAAGCTGTGATTGCTAATAGCAGAGCAGGGGGGATGCAAGTGTTCCTATACCCCCTGCTTAGCATACAAATCTCCACATCTCCAGCAACAACAAACAAATCCTGTCAGAACAGACACAGGGCAGATGTGAAGTGAGTTACTATAATCACAATGTGTCACTAATACAGCAGAGCAGGGAGAGATAGGAAGCGTTCACATGCCCCCCTGATCTGTTCTATTAGTATAGTCACAGCTCCACAGACACATCATGAGTATAGTAACACACAGGGTCACTGCTGTCACATTTTCTGACTACAGATCAGCCTCTGCTCTCCTCAATCTGTGTAGAGAGCAGGAGGAAGCAGGCACACACAGGGTTAATCCAGGCAGCACAGCTACACAAACACAGAAGCCAGAGCCCCCCCCCCCCGACCTCCACTACAGAAGCATACTGTGATGGAGGGGCTCTGTGCTCTGACCTGTATTCAGAAGGTGATGAGTCATCAGACCTGGCAGCCAGTGAGATAAAGATCAACAGGTCAGCTACTATAGAGATTTGAGGAGCTGATACACTACTACTAACAGGGATAACTCAAAATCAGTAGGACATTTGTAATGAACATATATTGCTAAGCTGCTTGTTTTTTAAAGATCTTTTAATTAAAACCCAATCATTTTAGTGAGACAGCCCCTTTAAGGGCCCTATATGCTCTGAGTCTGTTTTTTTGGCATTTACATGATTAAATAATTTTTGTGGTTTTTTGCTATCCTTATCCACTTGCCTTTCATTTTGTATTGCAGCTGATTTTATCACCTTTTTACAAATTTTATTAAGCTCCTTGTAATTTTTAAAGGCTAATGCTGACCCCTCTGACTTATATATTCTAAATGCATTTTCTAAAATTATTTATTGCCATGTTGGATTTAATTTTAATTGACTATTTTAAAGATTTATACCAGAACAGAAAACTACTTCCTAAATAAGTCATTGCCTGTTAAAGCAGATATGGACATTCAGATTAATGTATATTAACATCCATGGATCCTATAAAATAGAGTCAGATAAACTATGTGAACAGCATTTTTTAATAACAGAATATACACAGTGATTTCTCATGTTTCAATAGCCTCAGGTTACAATATTTCCAACATACAACGGTCTTTTGTGGCCCATCATAACTTGATATTACATTCAATTTATAATTCCCCTGACATTGACAATCTGTTTTGTTGGATTTTCACCGGTAAAACATCCATGAACCACAGCAATATACTTGGGACAAGTAGAGACAACCAGTGGTCCTCTACTAATGGGGTGTGTGCACCAATAAGCCGTCTAGTAGTACAATATTATATGTACTTTTTAGTCATGTTTTATTAAATGTTTTATTATTATAAAAATAGCAATTATTATATTGATGGAATAATCCAAAGAAAAAGTGCGACATCTATGAATTTGCATGCGCCATTTTTGTAACTTGGCGCTGACACCCCAGTTCTAAATAGAGGAGTTAATAATACAACAGTGTGAATGAAAATGTTATGCATCAAACATTTTTGGTGCATAACACTCAGAATTGGTGCATAGATTGTTATGCACGAAACTTTGTATAGCAGTTTTGCACCAGACTCAAATGTGTTGTCAGGGGCACATTTCACCAAGTTTGGCTATACTGGATCTCTGTCCCCTGATGAAGCCAGTTAGCTGGTGAAACATGTTGGGGAGGTCAGGCATGACCTTTTAAAAAGTGATTTTCTACCTCTTTCTACTGTGTTACCCGCTGCAGAGGGTCTCACAAGGAAACCTTATATGCTTCATGCACATCAGATTAGGGATGACTGCCCAAGTAAGATGTTTTGAATTCCTTTTTGGAGTTAGCAAATCACTGTATTTATAGGGTCGGTCTCTCTCTCTCTCTCTCCTCCATTCATATGTCTGCCCCGGCACCTCCATTCATATGTCTGCCCCGGCACCTCCATTCATATGTCTGCCCCGGCTCCTTCACCATTTCAAATCTTCCGCATCTTCACCATTTCAAATCTCCTGCACCTCCACCATTTCAAATCTCCCGCACCTCCACCATTTCAAATCTCCCGCACCTCCACCATTTCAAATCTCCCGCACCTCCACTGTCACCGCTCCCACAGCCGCCGCTTACCTCTGATCCCCCTGCGCTCCCGCTGCCGCCGCTCACCTCCGCTCCCGCTGCCGCCGCTCACCTCCGCTCCCGCCGCTCACCTCCGATCCCCCTGCGCTCCCGCTGCCGCCGCTCACCTCCGCTCCCGCTGCCACCTCTCACCTGCGCTCCCGCTGCCGCCGCTCACCTGCGCTCCCGCTGCCGCCGCACACCTCTCCAGCGATCCCCGTCCAGCCCTCCAGTGCGCTTTTCGCATCCGCTTTCAGGATGCAAAGCGCAGCTGATACGTACCCAGAGTGTGGAGCGCTTTTGGACAGGTGCCAAAAGCGGACTCCATTATTTCCTATGGGCTTTCACTTACGTAAAACGCAATAAGAATTGACATGTCAATTCTTAAAGCGGATGCGAAAAGCACAGCGCAGGAGAGCTCTCAAAAGCGCATCACCAATCTCCCGTGGGAACAGCCATGCGCTTTTGCCATTCAACTCAATGTTAATCACACTGACAATTGTTAGATCTGTTTTGCGGATCCGTAAAACCGATCCATAAAACGGATCACAAAAACGTCGTGTGAGCAAGCCCTTAGTGCTTTATAGATTGAGAACTGATAGAGTTTAAGTTTGCCTATGGCAAAATAATAAATAAAGTTTGGCTATACACCTGTTCATACATCTATAGAACCAGCAATATATGGCAAAGAAATGGTGAAGGCGAATTCATAGATCTCGCCCTAAGTATCTAGAGGTAATATTTTCACACACAGATGAGGTATGTAATAAAGTTAAAATAAAAGTCAATAAAGATCAGAGAGGACATGGTAGAGTCTGTGCAGCTGAAGAGCAGTGTTGGATGGTTCAACATAGGTAACAGGCGGCAGTGTTTCTTGTATCCTTTTATCAGGTGGTTTTATACAATATTCCAGCAATGAATAAAGATAATCAGATAACAATTTCAGAGAAAAGAATAGATGTCCCAAGATTTCCTACATTGCAAAGAACTTCTCAACTCGTGATTCTTTGAGGAAAGATGCCTTCTGCCAGTTTATATGAAGGAGAACTATCAAGTTTATGAGAGGGGGTGATACCGGTCTTGGACAATGGCCTTGTTTGCTCCTGTGCACACCAGATGAAGACACTTCGTAGTGCTACTGTCACATTTGTACCTTTCTGGATCCACCCATGCTGAAGAGAATGCATTGTACCATTCGTTATACGTTCCAGGACGAGCTGCTCTATTGGCTGTCAGATGAATATTTCACTACAGTGGTCTGGATAGGAGTTTGAAGAAGCTCCTACTATTATCAAAAAATAATTCATCATCAACCAGCAGCACATCCTGATTTTGGATGTGAAGACTGGCTTTATCTTTATTGGTTACACTGTTAATTTAGACTTATTTTCTCTTTTGGGGACTTTGGAATCAATTATTAGTTTTCCAGAGTCATGGTATCAAGGTACAGTATTTGCATATTTCACCTTTTTTATTTTTCTCCATATGTATCTAAAATTAAAATTAAGCAACTTTGCAAATAGACTTGATTTAAAATATTGCATGCCATTTTTTGGATACAGATTCTGTGCAGACCTATGTTTCTCCATAGTTGCAGATTAAAATGTCATTCAGTTTTTTTTCCAGTTGCCCCGTTCTTGCTAAGTTACAGAAAGTCAGACTGGGTAAATGACTGTAGCATCTGATTGCACAAGTTTTGTTTGTAGCTATAGAGACACATAGGCCTTCATAGCAACTGTAGAGTATACAATTTTTTTTATTTTTTTATTTAAAGCGAACCTGTCACATAGGTTATGCCCCCCTTGCTGAGGACAGCACAAGCTAGTGTCAGACCTGCTGTTTCCAGCGCTGTGCCCCTTTTTTATGTATGATGCAGCAGTTTTATAGCATTTACCCCTCAAATCTTATTCATGAGTAGGTGTTAGCCCCGCCCACCAAAGGCTAGCCACGCCCACTGACAATTATTCACATGTTTCTATCTATTGAAAGTAATAGGTTTATCAGTTGAGGGGCTAGCCTCAGGTGGACGGGGTTTGAATAAACTGTCTCTTTTCATGACTCTTTTCTGGCTGATAACTGCAGATTTGCGAATTAAATACTCTAAAACTCCAGTATCTTACAGAATAAGGGACACAGCACTGGAAACAGCAGGTCTGACACTAGCTTGTGCTGTCCTCCGCAAAGGAGGCATATAAACTAGGTGACAGATTCTCTTTAAAAAATTTAAAAAAAATATTGAAAGTGATATGGAAAATTTAAAAAAAAAAATGTGTTTAACATAAAAAGGGGGTTTGCGATGGGGAACCCCGGGTCTCATGCCTGCCCAAAATGTGATAGTCCACACGCAAACTTGTTCCACTGTCTATTGTCCTGCCCACATATTCAACAATTTTGGCAACGAGTGAGAACTTTTGTGATTACACAACTTTTGCCATCCTGCCCACTTGCTGCTTCCTGGGGAATTTTCGGTATCTTACCGCCTAACTACCACTTCACACCAACACCTTCCAACCAACTGTGGTTCTACATATCTGCGAGGAAAACAATTTTACACCAATGGATAGCACCCAACCCGCCAACTATAAGATTATTCCTAGATAAACTTTCCCACATCTTCCGAATGGACTGGGTGGAAACGGCGGCCCATAAAGAAACAAAGACTACAACATTTTTCCTAATATGGAAAACATTTATTGCCATCCTTCCAACTCACATACAGCTTAAACTAAAACATTGTTTGGGCCTTACCACCTGGTATCTCGAAAACCAACTAACAGACACACCTCTGATCCCTTGAGAGTGGAGATTGATGTTACTTGACTACCAATACACTGTTCCGGCGGGCGAATCGGGCGATTACCTTGTGCACTCCGGAAGTGGGTAATATATATGTAGATGTCCCCCCCTATACCCTTAGACTGTCTGTTTCACCCTGCTTTGTGTTCCCCTAATGGTTTCTATTCTCCCCCCTCAATAGTCATAGGAGACAGTTAACTACTCCAGTACAGAGTCCTTATGTCAGTTGCGGTCCTGCCTAGCCAAAAGCGCTTAAAAACTGAACTGCCTGGAATGTCCTTGCAGCCCTACACTTATTAATAGACTCAGGCATTTCCCTATGTTGTAAGAAATTATTGTGCTTCTTGTTTATGTAACCTTCTGGGGACAGTGTTGCTTTCCCTGTTGATGTGTTAAGTGTTTCCTTTGGAAAATTAATAAAAGTATATTTGAAAAAAATGTGTTAAACACAAAAACGGGAGTTAAACAATAAGTCATTTTTTGATGACACATTCCCTATAATGAGACTTTGTGGAGGCATTAGAGGAACATTAAACTTCTGGGCAGCTAGTTGGCAGAAAAAGTTGGAGATCAGGTAGACAGAAAGATGTGTGAGGTACTGTAGGCTTAAACCTGTGTGTAACAGGTCAGGGAAGGGCTCCTGTGCAGAGAACAAGGACCTGAGTCTGAACTGTTTACCACACTTTTCTTTTATTAACCTGGTATTGTTAAGAAGGGGGAAAAATCTCTCCTTTGGGAGAGCCACCAATAAATTGGTCGGTGTGAGGATTTACTTGCCTTTCAGACCTCACTGAGTGTTTTGCAAAGGCTTATGGGAAAAGAGCTGAGGAGCTCCACAGCGCACTCTATTGGATGTAGTTATCCACAATTCACATGTAGCTCGCAGGAGCCTTGAAGTGTGAAAGGGATTTGAGCCAAACCAGTTTAGTTCATCTACAGACAGTTGTTTCAAGGTTTTTGCCCCTCGTCAGTGCAGAGTAGAAACATTCAAGTCGTAGTGTTACCATTTTTTCCTTTAAAAAACTTGTGTGAGGGCTTCTTTTTACAAGTGAGCAGAGGTTTTTATTGGTACCATTCTGGGGTGCATTTGACTTTTTGTTCATTTATAACTTCATCTTTAGAACCCCGCAGCGCTCATGATACTAAGGGCGACATGTATGAACGGAGCTGCGCCAGAATTCTAGCCTCAAAAAGCAGTAGTAGACCAGTTCTATAGATGTATGAACAGGCGTACTCCAAACTTTGGCGCGATAAGTGCCTCAGTACCGTGCCAGAGACACTTTTTAGCGTGCCAAAGTTTTGGGGCGTTCTAGGGGCATCACACCACATTAGTAGAAGTAGGCACATTTATAATTCCTTAACGCCAAAACTTTGGCGCAGAACAGTTAGAACGGCCAGACCAGGGTAAAGGTGGTCTATCTGAGCCAGACTTGTCGTATTGGCACGAGACTGCGCCTGTATGTATGACCTGCAGAAGAACAGGTTCATCCATTCTGGTGCAGTTTATACTACCTTAAAGCGATTTAGAACTGGTCTATCAGCGCCAGAATTCATACATGTCGCCCTAAGTCTCTAAGAATAACAAGGATGACCTACACTATAACTTTTCTACAGGTTAATGGTCACTCTCTGCATCTCGCTACTAAGAGGTATTCAATATACAATCTACTTCTATCGATATTGTTTTACACAGGTATGTGTAACTGGACTGGGGTCCCCACCCCTCTTGTATAGCGCAATATGTCACTCCACCTATCTAAATCAATAAAGATCTTCAGTCTCATTCCATTTTTTCAATCATGCATGCTTGAGACTGAAGATCTTTATTGCTTTAGATAGGTGGAGTGACATATTGCACTATACAAGTAGTATTCAATCTCACATCTTCTTTTTCCAGCATTGTGGCACAGCAGGCCTCTGACACCACAAGCACCTACCAACCCATGTCAGGAGTCTTCTGGTCACTAGCCACCACCAGGGCTGGAACGATGGGTAGGCAAAGGGAGGCGACCGCCTAGGGCACCACTTCATCCCAAAATATACAGAAAAAGGGGGAAAAAAAATTACTCAAAAGAAAAACAGAAACATGGCCATACTCACTGCTAGAAAAGCTGAGATGAGTCTTAACACAGCACAGAGGTAACACAGGCCCCCATGCCATTAAAGAAAAATACCCAGGTGCAGCTGATTGGTGGTAATCCATATATCTCTCCACATAGCATGCTTTTTTCCATGCTATGTGAATAGATGTCAATTTAAGGTGCAGCTTTCTGTCCACCTAGTGGAGAGATATATGGATTAGATTCATCTCAGCTTTTCTAGCAGTGAGTATGGCCATGTTTGTGTTTTTCTTTTGAGTATTTTTTTACCCCTTTTTCTGTATATTTTGTGATTTTAAGGGAGTGTAGAGACCTGCAATAAATGAGGAGCCGTGAAGGAGGCTTGCAGGCTTACAATATAGTGGCCATTATGTTAACCAATACCTCATATTTGATGTTTTTCCAGTATGTGAAAAAAGTTTTTTGCCCAACAGTACTGGGGACTGGATGCAAGTAGAATACCAGCAGCCGCCCCCCTCATGCATGGAAGGTGTGCGAGCGGCTGTCTTACGGGTATTTTTGCATCTGTATAGTCTCCCAACCTATGGTACTGTGGCTTTTTTGCTTTTTTGCATGCTATGTGAATAGATGTCAATTTAAGGTGCAGCTTTCTGTCCACCTAGTGGAGAGATATATGGATTACCACCAATCAGCTGCACCTGGGTATTTTTCTTTAATAGCATGGGGGCCTGTGTCACCTCTGTGCTGTGTTTAGACTCATCTCAGCTTTTCTAGCAGTGAGTATGGCCATATTTCTGGTTTTCTTTTCACCACTTCATCCCAGGCAGAAAAGGGGGCGCAAGGAGGTATGGAGTGGGCTGAATTTTCCATTTGGGGAGCACCAGAATACCTTGTCCTAGCCCTGGCCACCACTAGAAACCTTGTCCAGCCAGCTAACCGCTTATTGTGAAATTGTTTCCACCATCAGCCATAGTGGAGGAATTTGTCGACAAGTACCACGGCACATTAGTACCACAAAGATTCTAAAGAAGGTTATTTACATAGAACAAAACAGCGTTCATAGGCAGGTGGTAACAAAAAGGCAAACAACCTAGTATACTTTCAGATAAAAGTGTCCATTTAAAAAACAAAAACAAAAAAACATACACACATTTTGGAAAAGATGCATCAAACCTGAAAAAAAAACTTATGCAAAATGTAAATGTGAAGGAAACCTTAAGCATGAAATGACTGATCCCCAGGGAAGGGAAGGATTCAGTTTTCTAAACCTCAATGCATACCTATAACAGGCGTTACCCTAGATTCTAAGCAAACAGGTTTACCTTTACCTGAGCCAAGAGTACAACCCAGGGAGTTTATTAGATCACCTGTTATTAATATATTACATATTCTTATATAAGCAAACGTTGGGTTATCAAACTTTATTTGTAGACTGCTAGCACAGTACATGAGAATTATAAAATTGTAAAATCACTTGTGTCTGCCCTACTTCAGAAAAATATTGTTAGTTGCACACAGTTAATAGCTGGAAAATGCTTTTTTTTTTTTTTTTATTAGATTACGGTTTACCTATGTATCCTATAAAATACCTGTTTCCAGGTAGAATCGGATTCCACCTATAAACCGACAGCTGTTCTTTACGTTAGATTAAATAGCACTCGCATTTTTCCAATCATAAAAGTATTATTCTGTATTTCAATCTTTCATGTTTATGAACCTTAAAGAACAGATTTATGATCTGCAACACACAACCTGTGAGGGACTATAGTAAAGTTTAAAAACGTAATGCTTTCCTATTTATACACTGCTCGGGCTTTACTGGATTCATGTGCACTGATAGATAAAATAATAGCTGCAAAGGGAAAGTAGTAAAGAGAAAATATAATGTCATAAATGTTCTTAGAGCCCTATATTGTGATGGTTTGTTCATAGAAGTTCTCAACTCATTACTTTAATGCGTTATTTCAGAAAATACATTATTTTGCATAATAAAAAGTTTCCAACTATTTTCTTTATCAATTGTTTAAGGTTTTAAGACATTTCACTGCTGTCATTTAATAGGGACATTAATACTTAGGGCCCACATGTATGAAAACGGTTTAGGTCTAAAACTCACTTTTTTGCCCATAGGTTACTATGTGCAAAAAAGTGAGTTTTAGACCTAAACCGTTTTCATACATGTGGCCCTTAGTTTTTTATTTAATAGCATGTCTCTTTTCAAAATGCTGCGTATGAACATCGACCTCCTTTTTGGTGCATTTTTACTGCATTGTGTTTTTTTTTTTTTTTTACTTGAGAAAGGACCCCAACTGATTCTGAAATATTTGATTGCTCAAAGACATAAGTCCTTGAATTGTAGTTTGGAGAACTTTTTCTGGATATGCTTGGCAGTGGAACCACCTCATGGTGGCTGTCCCTATTAGATCCTATCGGGAAAATGCAAGATCAATATATGAAATAGCCAAATAGTAATTAAAATAAATAGTTTTTGGACTATCCCAGATAATGATCTGAAAAATGCTGTGAAAAAGCCCCCTCCAAAATGCTGTAAGTAAGCCCAACTGTCTGAAATAAGCTATCACTTGCTCATTAGCTTTATTTCATTTATTAGCTATTTATTCTAGTTCATACTATAAGGTGCTTTACAGGGGACCAATTTCTATAAAGTTATAAAGATGAAACAAGTTTGACATGTCTATAAGTTTGCACCCTGGTTTGTGTCATATAGTAGGGTGCCTACCATAGAGGCAGATCACTGTAATACTATATACTACTTCATAGTGCATTTACACCTACAAGGAGGGGAAAGGCCCTGCATGGAGATATTTACAGTTGCCATTAAGTTTAATAGTAGTTGAACAAGTCAATATACACCCCTAATTCCAAAAGAGTTGAGACACTGTAAAATGTAGAGAAAACAGGAATGCAATGATTTGAAAATCTCTTAGAGACATAGTTTATTTATAACAGAACATAGAACACATATCAGAAGCTGAAAGTTAGACATTTTTTATTTCATTTGCAAAAAATTAACTCATTTAGAAATTGAAGGCAGCAACAGATTTAAAAAAAAGTTTTGTTACTAGTGGAAAACAACTGGAGGGTCAATTTTCAACTACAGTAGGTCACATAACTGTATAAAAAAAAGAATGTTAGAGAGGCAAAGTATCTCAGAAACAAAGATGGTCAGAGGTTCACCAACCTGTGAAAAGTGTCTAAAAAGTGTAGAACAATTTCAGACAAAAATGTTCTTAACCTAGAATTGCAAAGTCTTGAATATTCCACCATCTACAGTATGTAATATCTTGAAAAGATTCAGAGAATCTGGAGGCATCCAGATAAAGTTCATGGTCAATATTAGAGGCTTGTGATCTATGGCCCCTCAGACGGCACTTCATTGAAAACAGGCATGCCTTGCTTATATAAATCACTGCATGGGTTCAGGAGAACTACCAGAAAGCATTGTCTGTGAACACAGACCACCATGCAATCAAGAAAAGCAAGTTAAAGCTTTTTCATATCAACATAATCAAGAAACACTGTCGACTTCTGTGGTTAGACGAGTAGAAATAAAAAATTCTTAAACAAACTATTCTTTATAAAAACCAAAGATGCCATGTCCTCCAAATTCAAGAAGAGAGGGACCATCTAGCTTTTTATCAGCGCACAGTTCAAAAACCTGCATCTCTGACAGTATAAGGTTGTATTAGAGCCAAAGGCCTGGGCAGCTTATACATCCTGAAAGGCACTATCAATGCTGAGCGGTATACAGGCCCGGACTGGCCACAGGGCAAACTGGGCATTTGCCCGGCGGGCCGCTGGGGTCCGGGCCGCAGGGCCGGCTCGGATCCGCCCCGCCGAAAGGACCAGTTGTTTCCCACCCCCCGGCGGGCCCCGAGTCCCGGCGCCGGTTGTGGGGGCGCACAGGGGCCGCAATGGTCGCATCAGCGACCGGACCCCTGTACCAGGGGGCCGATAGGCCCCCCTAGCCACACGGTGAACGGCCGGGTCACTGACCCAGCCATGCAGCCATCATGGCCGCCGCCTGCAAACCCAGCGGTGCGAGCAGCGGCCGAGGCTGAACATCTGGGATCTACTGATCCCGTCTGTCAGCTCCCAGGAGGCCGCGGGGCAGGCGCGCGATGTGATGACGTCATCGCGCGCCCGCTCCGCTTCCTGCACACTGCTGCCGGCGGCCTCCGGGGAAGAAGATAGAAGCAGAGACTTCAGGTAAGTATAGTTTTTACTTATTTTTTAAAAACTACTGCCCTGGCTACCTGTATACCTGTCTAGTTATATACCAGCCCTGTATACCTGCCTAGCTATATACAAGCCCTGGCTACCTGTATACCTGCCTAGATATAAACCCGCCCTGTATACCTGCCTAGCTATATACCAGCCCTGGCTTTCCTGTATACCTGTATTCTATACCAGCCCTGGCTACCTGTATACCTGCCTAGTATATACCCCGCCCCCGTATACCTGCCTAGCTATATACCAGCCCTGGCTACCTGCCTAGCTATATACCAGCCCTGGCTACCTGTATACCTGCCTAGCTATATACCAGCCCTGGCTACCTGTCCTGCCTAGCTATATACCAGCCCTGGCTACCTGTCCTGCCTAGCTGTATACCAGCCCTGGCTACCTGTCCTGCCTAGCTATTTACCAGCCCTGGCTACCTGCCCTGCCTAGCTATATAGCAGCCCTGGCTCACCTGTATACCTGCCTAGCTATATAACCAGCCCCGTATACCTGCCTAGCTAATACCGCCTTGGCTAAACCCGTATACCTGTCCCAGCTAAAATACCAGCCCTGGCTACCTGTATACCTGCCTAGCTATATACCAGCCCTGTATACCTGTCTAGCTATATACCAGCCCTGTATACCTGCCTAGCTATACACCAGCCCTGGCTACCTGCCTAGCTATATACCAGCCCTGGCTACCTGTATACCTGCCTAGCTATATACCAGCCCTGGCTACCTGACCTGCCTCGCTATATACCCGCCCTTGCTACCTGTCCTGCCCAGCTATATACCGCCCTGTATACCTGCCTAAACTAATACCCAGCCCTGGCTACCTGCCCTGCCTAGCTATATACCAGCCCTGGCTACCCGTAAAACCTGCCTAGCTATATACCAGCCCTGTATACCTGCCTAGCTATATAACCAGCCTTGGCTACCTGTATAACCTGCCTAGATAACCAGCCCGTATACCTGCCTAGCTATATACCAGCCCTGGCTACCTGTATAGCTGCCTAGCTATATACCAGCCCTGGCTAACCTGTTTACCTGTCTAGCTATATACCAGCCCTGTATACCTGGCCTAGCTATAAAACCAGCCCTGGCTACCTGCCTAGCTAAAATAACAGCCCTGGCTACCTGTAAAACCCGCCTAGCTATATACCAGCCCTGGCTACCTGTCCTGCCTAGCTATATACCAGCCCTGGCTACCTGTCCTGCCTAGCTATATACCAGCCCTGTATACCTGCCTAGCTATATACCAGCCCTGGCTACCTGCCCTGCCTAGCTATATACCAGCCCTGGCTACCTGTTATACCTGCCTAGCTATTTTACCAAACCCTGTATACCTGCCTAGCTATATACCAGCCGTGTATACCTGCCTAGCTATATACCAGCCCTGGCCTACCTGTTACCTGCCTAGCTATATTTCCGCCTGGCTACCTGTATACCTGCCTACTATATACCAGCCCTGTATACCTCCTAGCTATATACCACCCTGGCTACCTGCCCTAGCTATATACCAGCCCTGGCTACCTGTATACTGCCAGCTAATACCAGCCCTGGCTACCTGTCCTGCCTAGCTATATACCACCTGTATACCTGCCTAGCTATAATACCAGCCCTGGCTACCTGCCCTGCCTACTATATACCAGCCCTGGCTACCTGTATACCTGCCTAGCTATATACAGCCCTGTATACCCCGCCTAGCTATATACCAGCCCTGGCTACCTGTATACCCGTCTAGCTGTATAAACCAGCCCTTGGGTACCTGTATACCTGCCTAGCTATATACCAGCCCTGTATTTCCTGCCTAGCTATACACCAGCCCTGGCTACTGCCTAGCTATATACCAAACCCTGGCTACCTGTATACCCGCCTAGCTATATACCAGCCCTGGCTACCCGTCCTGCCTAAGCTATATATCCAGCCCTGTTTACCTGCCTAGCTATAATTACCAGCCCTGGCTACCTGCCCTGCCTAGCTATATACCAGCCCTGGCTACCTGTATACCTCCCTAGCTAATACCGCCCTGTATACCTGCCTAGATATATACAGCCTGTATACCTGCCTAGCTATTTTCCAGCCCTGGCTACCTGTCCTGCCTAGCTATATACCAGCCCTGGCTACCTGTCCTGCCTAGCTATATACCAGCCTTTTATACCTGCCTAGCTATATACCAGCCCTGTATACCTGACTAGCTAAATACCAGCCCTGCTACCTGCCCTGCCTAGCTTTTATACCAGCCCTGGCTACCTGTATACCTGCCTAGTATATACCCGCCCTGTATACCTGCCTAGAAAATATACCAGCCCTGTATACCGCCTAGCAAAATACCAGCCCTGTATAACCTGCCTAGCTATATTTCCGCCCTGGCTACCTGTATAACCTGCCTAGCTATATACCAGCCCTGGCTACCTGTCCTGCCTAGCTATATACCGCCCTGGCTACCTGTAACCTGCCTGCTATATACCCCCCTGTATACCTGCCTAGCTATCTACCAGGCCTGTACACCTGTATACCTGCCTAGCTATATACCAGCCCTGGCTACCTGTCCTGCCTAGCTATATACCAGCCCTGGCTACCTGTCCTGCCTAGCTATATACCAGCCCTGTATACCTGCCTAGCTATATACCAGCCCTGGCTACCTGCCCTGCCTAGCTATATACCAGCCCAGGCTACATGTATACCTGCCTAGCAATATACCAGCACTGTAACCTGCCTAGCTATATACTAGCCCTGTATACTGCCTAGATATATACCAGCCCTGAATTTCCTGGCCTAGCTATATACCAGCCCTGTCTACCTGTAATACCTGCCCCGTCTACCTGAAAACCTTTCCCTATCTAGCTATATACCTGCCCTGTCTAGCTGTATAAACCCGCCCTGTTAGCTGTAAAACCTGCCCTATCTAGCTGTATACCTGCCCTGTCTACATTATATACCTGCCCTGTCTGCCTATATGCCTGCCTGTCTACCTATAAGTGGCCCTGTCAAATACTGGCCCTGCCTGCCTACATACTGGCCCTGACTGCCTACATACTGGCCCCCAGTGGCTAATTATGCCCCTGGCCCTACCTAGCTAATTACTGCCCCTGGTCCTACCCGGTAATTACTGGCCCTACCTGGCTAGTTACTGGGGGCAGCCCTAGCTACCTGGCTGATTACTGGGGGCAAACCCTAGCTACCTGGCTGATTTTCTGGGGGGAGCCCTAGCTACCTGGCTGATTTACTGGGGGCAACCCTAGCTACCTGGCTAAATTACTGGGGGCAGCCCTAGCTATCTGGCTATTACTGGGGGCAGCCTAGCTACCTGGCTAGTTACTGGGGGCTAATTACAGGGGTAGGCCCCTGTCTACCTACCAAATTAATGGGGGAAGGCCCCTATTTACCTAATTTAATGGGGGTCTACCTATTTACATGCCACTTATCTGACATTTTTTTAAATTTCTAATTTTAGGATCTAACATAGCTTTTTTGGGGAATTGATAGGAAAGTCTGGAAAAGAGAGGAGTCTAAGATGTATTTGTGGTAAATTCTACAGTGACGAGTGTGGCCACTAGAGAAGACATTGCATTCTGTACCGGGGGCAGAGAAAGAAATGGAAGGGAAACGACTCATCAGAGATGACGTCAAGGAGGTTTGGGGCCAGAAGGAGACGAAAAGGAGAAGAGAACAACTCCCATCAGGATGACGTCTCCTGTTGAGTCCCTGCTGTCAGGGGTAAGTTTACTTCTGTGCCGAGTCAGTGCTGTATTCATGTGATGGTGACCTCACTACTGGTGATGTGATTGGTTGTAGGTTATGTTGGTGTTTATGTAGTGTCAGTGTGGGCTTGTCCCTGATTGTAAAGTGCACACCTGACTCTGTGACGAGGGGTTTCTCTGCACCACTATTTCTTTCTTGCTTGTGTGAAGGGATCTTTCACACGGAGCGGTTTTGATGTGTTTTTGGTGCATTTTTTGTGTAGAAATGTACAGCATTAACTGCTCTGCCTTTCTGCACAAAAACGCACCAAAAACACATCAAAAACACTCCATGTGAAAGCAAAATTCAAAAGTGTAGTTTATTTTAGAAAGTGGAGAGGTGCGAGGGAAAAAGGGGAATTTTTTAAGCGGATATTGTATGTGGGCTGCTGGGGGCTTAGTGCCAGGGCTGATTTTTATTCCCAGTCCGGCCCTGGCGGTATATAAAGGTTTTATAACAACATATACTCCCATTCAGGCAATGTCTCTTTCAGGGAAGGCTTTGCATATAAAGCAAGACAATGCTAATCCACAAACTGCATCCAATACAGCACGGCTTTGCAGAAGAAGAATAGGGATCCTCAATTGGCCGACTACAGTTCAGACCTTTCACCCATAGAAAACATTTGGCACATAATGAAACAAAAAATCTGGTAAAGAAGACCCAGGACTGTTGAGCAGCTACAACCCTACAACAGAATAGAATGGGACAATATTCCTCTCCCAAAACTCAAATTTTGATATGTTTTCTTTCTGTTGTGAATAAAATTTGGTTATAAAAGATTTCCAAATTTTTGTTTTCTATAAATTGTACACAACATCCCATTTTGGAATGGTGACTATATATTGAGCTCCTTCTAGTAACTGCTGCAGACTGCCAGCATAAAGGGACAATTTACAGTATCAAGGCATTTTTAGACATACCACAAAATGGTGCTCAGGCTCAAAGGTAAGGGTATATCCACATGGCATGTGTAAAATACTGGTCGGTTTCGATAAAAGAATCTGACAGTCGTTTACAATCCGTTTTTTTCGATTGGGGGGGGTGGGACCCCCCCCCCCCCCCCCCCCCCCCCCCCCCCCCCCCCCCCCCCCAAGGGGGATTTTTGGATTTGGCCAGCCCATTGTCATTTAACAGTACATTTTTTATCGTAAATCCATTGGAAGAATGTACATGTTCCAAGTTTTTTGCATTGCCGCCGGTCTTGAAATTCAACCTCAGAAATCCTAGTGTCATGGAGCGTGCCGCGACCCCTGCTCCGGGCCGCGGCCGTCACCGCTCTGCTCCACGCTCCCCAGGTCTTTACTTACCTAGCCGCACTCCTGCTTCCCATCCCCGTTCTGTTGAGTACCGGCGCGCACGTGCCCGCTTCCTAGGGTGCAGGCGCAGCAGCTCTTCAAGATTTAAAGGGCCAGTTGCCGGTAATTGGTTACTTATCCCTATATCATGTTGACTCCTCCAACACTCTCTTCCAGAGTATTGGTGTTTTATAGTATGTTTCAGAGAGTGTTGGAGAGAGTTTTGTCTACCTGTGTACCAGTTCGTTCCTGCTATTGTTTTCTGACCATATTGCCTGCCGCCTGCCCTGACCTTACCGCCTGTTCCCGACTATGCAATTGTCTTACAATTTTGTACCACGCTGCACCCGGCCACCACCGCAAGCAAGTCAAACGAGGGGTTTTTGGCCAAAAGCTGCCATCATGTTCTGACTGTGTTAAAAGGAGTGGTTGCAATGTAAAAAAACAAGTTTGGAAAATAACAAGTCAAACGAGGGGTTGGTTAGCGATCCGGGGCACATACCCGCCGCAAGCAAGGGGCCATCCCGCTTTGCGGGGGCTCTGTTGAATACCGGGGGCTACTTAGACTCCGCTTCCTGCCGTGGCTTATGCCTTTGCATGCATTGGTCCAGTGAATCCACCTACATAATCCACCTACATTTGTGACACCTAGCTGTATAGACTACAGCTTGGATTTTCTATTGAGGTCTATGGGGATTTTTGACAGTGGAATTATAACCTGTTTAAAAAAAAATTCACGGATGTTTAAAATACAAACTGTAAAACATAGCACGTGCATAAGTCTTATGGAAAAATAAACAGCTAAAACCAAAAATAACTACCATTCAAAAACTCCCTATTCACTTCTCCAGAGTGTGAGAGCTAAGTGCTGGCAACTGCCGTTTCCCCATATTAATGTTCTTTGTCTAGTCTATTATATTATAGTAATATCCACAGGGTATGAAAACAGATTCCGCTCACTCTTTCGCACTGTATACTTCTATGTATCTTTTACATTTTCTGCTTCATGAATATTTAAAAACAATGAAATAGCTCACAGGAAAAACAGACTTGTTGTGACAGTTCAGAGCCCGGCATCTTTTGTTGCCGTTAAGTGACCTGTGGACAATTTAACAAAATAATTCCATAACCGTTAATGCCCTTGTTATATTCATAGAGAATTTAGTTTAATGGGAGAAATTATTCCATAAAATATAAATAATGGAATGTTACTTGGGCACAGAGGGTAAAGTTATCAATATCCTGCTCTTGATAAATCATGTAACAAATTAAAAGCAATGATTTTTTGTGCAATATTGATTGTAAAAAGTTCCACAATTTTTGGGAAATCCCCACTAACAGCTCTGAAATTGGTAAACCAATCGTTTACAAAAGTAAGTATATGCAATGTATACGAATCAATGGGCCGATAGAGTTCTCCAATGTTCCCAGTCTGTAACACAATAATAGGCCCCTAATATAACAAGGTCCAAAAAAGTCTGGTAGATTACAAACCCATTAAAGGGGTTTTGCCACGATGTAATGTTGACATGGGAGCCTCCAAAATGGGTATTTAATCACTTTTCTAAATATATGTGATTACAAAAAGTGAAGCCCCTGAGAGCTGCAGCTTTCTTTACAAGCCCTTAGTTACTTTTTTTTCCAACTTGTTTTTATTCATTTTCCAATTTTAATCAAACATACATGTTCAACTGGGGATCAGGGGAGGGGAAGGAGAAGGGGGAGGGGAGGGAAGAGAGGGGAGTGTGTGGGGATAGGGGAATATAGTAACAATGGAGATACTACTTGTAGAGTCTATTTGCTGTAAGTCCTGAAGAAGTATAACCTAATCACAAGTCCAGGTATGGTCAGCTAGGATTCTCTACAGCATTGTCGCTGAAGGTAAGTTCTCGAGCGGCGGATCCCGGTGCGGGTTGCCTAAGACATGGTGAGATTCGAAATCACCGCTCAAGGTTCCGTAAAGGTTGGGTAGTAACTCGAGGCTCGGATTTATCTAATTAGCCTCAGGTGGATTACCGTGGCTTTTGCTTTTTTGTAATAATAACAGTTTCCATTGACATACACACACACACAACGGGTGAGGAACAAGGGGTAGGGTTAGGGGGGGGAGGGGTTGTTCGAGGACACGTGGAACCTCCTCCGCTTCTGTGTAGCGATTTGAAAGTCGCCTTGTGAGGTTGAAACAGCAGACTTAGGTACTATCTTCATGAGCAACGCCAAGTGCCTGTCCAAGGTACCAGGTTGTGGAGCAAAAGCATGTTCTAATACGTGTTTGTATGTGATTTGGAAGTATGGCAATTATTGGCTGCCATGTTAGGAAAAACTTTTCCACTCTACTTTCCTTTTGGAGGGAGGCTTCCACCCAATCCATGCGTAATAGGTAGGTCAGTTTTTTCTAAGAAAATGCGCAGTGTGGGGACGGTGGGACCTATCCATGTTTGAAGGATAGTTTTCCGTGCTGCCGCTGATATGCAAAAAATTAATTGTTTAGTGTGATTTGGGAGTTGTCGTTCCGCATCTCGTAACATGCCAAAGAGGGCCCATTCAGGGGTTAGCGGTGCGGAGAGTGTGGTATGAGTGATTAGGAATCTATGGATGCGTTTCCAAAATGTTTGGCTGACCGGACAAGCCCAAAAGCAGTGATATAGGTTTGCCGTGCCCTCCCCGCACCTAGAGCATGATGGTGACGCGCAACCCCCCATGATATAATTGTGACTGGGGGACAAATATCCCCGATGTAGAGTTTTTAAGGCCATTTCCCAGTAGGAGACGCTGGCAATGCGCTTGGATGCCTTTAATGTGGCTTCCAGCATCTCCTCCACCAGCCCTTAGTTACTTAAAAGTTTGCATTAGACACGACCAGCTGGAGCTGAGGAGCTGACCTGGCCGGGCTTGTGTGTATGCACTTCTTATCTGATGACAGGGAAGATGAATGAGCTGTGAAGGGGCTGGGGAGAAACAGCATTGTATGAAGCTGTCTGTTTTAATTTTATTATTTGAGTTAACTTTAGATACGCTACCTTATTCCTCACTCTCTGCTCAACCCCACGGTTTACCCCCCCCCCCCCACCTGCAGCATTTATGACTCAGCATGATTTGTTTATATTCTGTCTGAGTAAGATAACAGGTAAGGTAAGTCACTTTGTGGCAAAACCCCTTTAAGAGTGCATTGCATTATTTATCTCTAATTATCCTTACTGATTTACTGCATAGGCGATTATAACACTAAATTTTATTTAACATATAAAATTCAAGTAAAAGGTGTATGTTCTGTTATAGATGAAGGGTAGATGCTTAGAATTATTTCCTTTCGGCGGCCCAAGTACTGTTGTCTAACACTGTTCAATCTATAGGCAGACTTTTCTTAATCAGATCACCCACAAAAGTTGTGGTAATAGACATCATAGATTGGGTTTAGAAGACCAAACATGTAATTTGTACACTAGTATGAGGTCACCAAGTGTTTTGCCAAGTATTGTGTAAGAGGAGATAACTCCCCAGATGAAATGATACAAGACAAACAACTTTTATTTTATTCCTAGCAGGCTTGATGGTTGCAGAACACACCAGGTGGCCCAACAGGTTTGGTGGGTCAGATGACACTTAGGAATGGGAGTCAAATTTTTAACAACAGGTTATCTACTTGGTCTGATGGATGCACATGATATAGTGCACAGTTAAAAAATGTTTCTACTCTAATACTCCAACAAACCAATTACCAAGTCAGGATAATGCATACTGTAATGACTGTATAACCTAGCCAATCATAAGGGTATGCTGGGTAGGTAAGTCCAATACTGATTAGATGCAATCAGAGACTAAGGGCGACATGTATGATCGGGATTTGTGCCTGTTTTCTGCGTCTCACCGATCGAATCCCCTGTCGGACGCAGTGATGCAATGTTAGGCGCAGCCTTCGCCACTTTCAGATGCGCCTCACATAAAGGGGCGTGCAATGGGCGCGGTGTGGGCGTTCTGGGGCGGGACGCGGCACATTTGAAAACTCCGAGGCATGCATGATCGCGGGTCGGAAAAGTGAGGCGCATTGCAGCGCTCGCCAGCTCCGACAGGCAGACCTAGTTGATTCTGGTCTAAATGATCCGCCGGAGGCGAAGTGAAGCCAGAACGTAACATGAGAGGAAACATATAGAAGATCGCAAGAGAAATCTCCGCGCTCAGCTCCATGCGGCATGGAGTATGAATAAAAAAAAAGTTTTTATTAGGTGTAAAACATTATCAGAAAAAGAACTCAAACCTAAAAAAAATACATAAATAAAATCACTTTCCAAAAATCTAGAACGGCGCAACATCAGGAATTAGGATCTTGGAAATTGCCGGGAAATACAGTAATTCAAATTCTGTAAGCGCTTCTCATTGGTCGGCAGAAACCAGCCAGTCAGAATAGGAGCGACAGTGATCCATTATAACTTATGGAGAAGTATTGACCAATCAAATGAAAAGGAGGGACAGTTCAAAATACAGTAAAAAAGGCAGAAAAGAGCTGATTGGTTGAGCCCAGGCGGCAGATATGAATCCACCAATCATATGTAGTGCGTCTATTTTGAGTGGAGAAAGAAGGGTGTGATAGAAGGGCGCCCTAAAAGATATTAATGTCTATGGGAAATATTCTAGTACTGTGATTGGTTGGGGGAAGAGGGGCTCGTCCAGCTTAGCCAATCAGCGGCTGAGCTACCTTCTCATAGAGTTCTATGGGGAAAAGTAATGCAGAGCGAACTCTGTTTGTGATTGGCCAAGTTAAAAGAGGCGTGGTTATTTGGACCAATGGGAGAGCGAGCGACGCTCTTACGGGTTTTCTAATGCAATCTATAATAAAACAGTACATGGCAGAAATCAAATGATAACAAATGATAACGAAAATAAAGAAATAAAGATGAATTCAATGAGTTAATTTTTATTTCTTTATTTTCGGTAGCCAATGAACAATAATATGGGAGAACGAAAATAAAGTCCCGCTCAGACTTTGAGAGCCACATGTATGAACACTATCTAGTTCTAAAACTTAATTTTTTGCCCCCATAGCAACCAATCAGAGTTCCCATCTCATGTAATATAAATCTCTTGAAAAATGAGAGGGGCGCTCTGATTGGTTGCTATGGGAAACAAAGTGAGATATAGACCTAGACAGTTTTCATACATGTTTTCTGGAGGCCTTAATTTTTGTGTATGTTTGGTCCAAACCACCATAACTTTTTCCAAGCCTCTGCATAGTTTGCTACACAAACATCTTTGGCTTTATATCTTAAGCTAAGACATGCTCATCTTCATGTAACACGCTACCTTCTGAAATGAATCATAATATGCGCTGTGTTCCACACACAGTCGCACCATTGAAAACATTTCCATAAAATAAATTATAATGTATGCACTAAAATTATTATACAAAACTGTACCCCTACAATGAATTATCATAAGACTGTGCCCCCTATAATTATTAACAATACACCGGGCTTCTAATTAATAACACACCATGCCACTAAAATTATTTCTAACATATACTCTGCCCCCTATAATTATGATATACCTTGCCCCCTTATAATTAATAACATTCTGCCCTAAATACAGTAATTAATAATAATACCCGTTATGCTCTCTATAACTAATTATAACATACATCGTGTCCCTTATAATTACAAGGAACAGTATGAACCTATAAGTAATTTTAACAAAAATTACATTCACAATATAATTATTACATACACTGTTCTTCCTAAAAAGTATTTAAAATTTACACTTTTTGCCCCCTATAATTAATAATCATACACACTGTGCCCCCTGTAATAAGGGGTGCATCATGTAAATAAGTATAACATACACCATTATCTGTCCCTGTTCCCACTTTCTCATACAGAGATGGCAGTTTGGCCTATTCTGGCCCAAGGAAGACAGTATACATTATTACTACTACTACTACTCTTTCCTTAAAACATATACTGCCCTAAAACAGATTGAACATTGTCAAAAGAAGACTTTGGTCTATTGAAGGCTGTGGGTATGTCACAGCTATATTGCGGTATATGATTCAATACCTTTTTGATGAAATTTAGCCATGCAAATTTAACAAAACGCAATAATGCTTGTACTTTTACTGCACGGAATGGTAGCTCAACTTTTCAATGCTTCTCAATGGCCTTTGTTTACCTATAAGAACAAATAAATTGAAAATTCATGATCTCCATTGCAAGTAGCGAGCTGCTGACAGTTCTTGAATGAGCCATCTCCCCTTTTTTACATTCTATGCCCTCTTTTATACAATCACACCTTCTTTTGCATATCCACTGATATAAGCTTTACCATGATAGAAAAGCTGATTTACCGCTGTGGGGGATGGATGTGATGTCAACCTGCCTACTGGACACTGGAGCCTGCACCATCCAGCCTATCTAGGAGACTTGCTACCTCTTACAGTAATACACTATGCATACACATACTCCCTCGTACAGCAGAACCACCTTTGCGTATATCTATACAGAAGCTGTAAAAGACTATCCAGGTGCTATAGGTCCCCCACTCCCAAAGTTATATGCCCCTTGCTTAGTGATCCTCAACAAAAAAAATGCACATACCCCTTCTTCTTACAGCAGAGCCACCCTTGCTTATTTGTTCTTTGTATACAACTGTAAAGATAGGAGTTATAGGACTATGCTGGTATTATAGGTCCGCCCTCCTAGAGTTGTATCCCCTTTGCTTAGTGCTTCTCACAATAAAATACTATGGGTGACATGTATGAAACTTGGTGCCGACAAGACAATTCTATATGAATACAGTGCCTTGCAAAAGTATTCGGCCCCCTTGAATTTTTCAACCTTTTGCCACATTTCAGGCTTCAAACATAAAGATATAAAATTATTTTTTTTTTGTGAAGAATCAACAACAAGTGGGACATAATTGTGAAGTGGAACGAAATTTATTGGATATTTTAAACTTTTGTAAGAAAAAAAAAGACAAACTGAAAAGGGGGGCGTGCAATATTATTCGGCCCCTTTCAGTGCAGCAAAATCACCCCAGAAGTTCAGTGAGAATCTCTGAATGATCCAATGTTGTCCTAAATGACTGATGATGATAAATATAATCCACCTGTGTATAATCAAGTATCCATATAAATGCACTTGCTCTGTAATAGTCTCAGAGTTCTGTTTAAAGCGCAGAGAGCATCATGAAGACCAAGGAACACACCAGGCAGGTCCGTGATACTGTTGTGGAGAAGTTTAAAGCCGGATTTGGATACAAAAAGATTTCCCAAACTTTAAACATCCTAAGGAGCAATGTACAAGCGATCATATTGAAATGGAAGGAGTATCAGACCACTGCAAATCTACCAAGACCCGCCCGTCCCTCTAAACTTTCATCACAAAAAAAAATAAAATGTTAGATCTTTATGTTTGAATCCTGAAATGTGGCAAAAGATTGAAAAGTTCAGGGGGGCCGAATACTTTCGCAAGGCACTGTATATACGAGTGTAGAATCCAACAGTATATACAGTATGAAAGTTTTATGCATCAATAGAGTGTTATGTGCCAAACTTTGCATGGCAGTTTCGCACCAAAACTTTGGAGCATTCAATAGTGTTGTGCCTAGTGCAGACGGCGCCAAGTTTGGACGTACGACTGTTCATACATCTATAGAACAGGGCTACGGCAGTTTTTGCGCAAGATTTGCAAAACAAAATAAAAAATGGTGCTGGCGCATTCATAAATGTCATCTGATGTATACACATACTCCTTCCTCTTACAGCAGAACTCCATACAACTATACGGGTCCCTCCTCCCAAAGCCATGTCCCACTTTTTTTAGTGTTCTGGGGGATTTTGTATCTGTGGCTGGTACTGCAGCTTATATCCTCATTGTAGGGGTCCCATATGTAAGACCTCCTCCAGTCAAAATTTTATCTCAAAGGGAATCTATCAAATATTTGTTACTAATTAAGACAAGACCCTGATCCGTATTCTTTCTTCTTAGCCGTTTTTATTTTTTGATTGTGGATTTCTCAATTCTGTTTTCTGTGTAGGATTATGGGGGCGACCAGCTTTTAACAGTATTTAGAGAGACGCTTTTACAGCAACCAAATGGACATAGAAACCTGTGAATAGGAGGAGACCAACTGATTTCTTTAGGAGAGTTTTCCAAACATGCTGTGTGACCTAGGAAGAGGTCAGTGTGCAGGGAGGTGGAGAGGGGGAGTTGTGACATCTCCTACTGTGAATAGTGGACACTGTGTTATCTATGCACATGGGTGTCACCTTTAAGTGTAATTCTGCCTGAGATGATAATGAGGGGAATGCTGAAAAGTTTTCTCTACAGAACAGGATGTGTAAGACTATTATTAGGCCTAGTGGCCAAAATGAGAACTGCAGGATTTCAGGATTTTTTTAAATTTTTTTTAAACGACAGATATAAAAAAAAAAACCCACAACAAAAATTCTTTAAAAATTTTTTTAAAATAAAAAAATTAGTTAATTAATTTTTAATTTTATAATGACATGTTCCCTTTGAAGATACACAATCAATCTAAAATCCATAGGAAACCCAATTAATACCACAGCATACAAAAAAAACTCTAGTAAGCTTCAAACTTAGTGACAACAGCTTGGGGAAGGCTTTTATTGTTTCAACATGATGTGTCTTGTGCACAAAACGTGGTCTATGATAAATGATTGGAGACTGCAAAGCCTTGACTTCCACCTCATTGTCCCAGTGAATCCACCTCCTGTCTCCGCTGTGTTTGTTTGTGACAAATATTATAGACTATATAAGGTGTCAGTAGATTTCGGATCAATCAATATATGGAGTATAATGGAGCTGGATCAAGGGTCTTCAGAGGCAATTCCAATCACACATGGACAATCTATCAGTAAAAAAGAAAAAAAAAAAGCAACGTATTTCCTGTGATACTTCGCTTTATCAGGTCCATATGATCTATGCACATCATAGTGTTGTCCCTATATTTTCAGAACCACGAAAAGTGAGTCTATTGCCTCTGATTATCGCTTGGTTTTGAACAAGTTTGTTTGGAAATTCTACACAAGGAAAATGTCTTTGTCTCTTTTCTTTCTCCCTTTCGATCTGCATGAGAGAAGGTTACAATGCACATAGCCTTTTCAATGGTATTTCTTCTCAATATTTTACTACATATGTTGTCTGTGCGGTCAGAAACCCTCTGAGTCATAAAAAATTTCCCTGGCAGTGAATAGGTTAAGTTTGGTGAGCAGAAAACAATTCTGACTCTCTCCAGCGCCATCTACTGACAGTATCAAGACGTGCAAGCTCAAACTGGAATCATCTGCAGAGGAGGAATTACGCAAGCGGTGCTACAAGCAGAAGAATGCAGACATATTTATTCCGACAAGTTGCGTTTACCCTCATGAACTCTCTAGATTTCATGATAATTTGTAGCTGTGATGCAAATACTGTAAACAGGTTTTCTTCGGTTCCACTAAGTAGAGGCATTTACGCTGCAATATTTTCTCACAGATGTTCACGGTATTATTGTATCAAGTAGACAAGGAAGTAAATGTCAGACCAACTCATAAGAAGAAAAGAGTGAAATATCAATGAAACTGGTAAAAAAAAGTAAATAGTTTATTTTTTCAGCGTACAAAGTAAGAAATTGACTAATAAACACCTCTATTAATCCAGTCACTGATTTTAAAGACCCTTAAAGGGAACCTTTGACATTGAAAATGCTATCTGATGTGCCATCAGCTGGTTACAGAGTGAGAGAAGCTGAGCAGATTGATGTCTTGTTCTGTGGGGTAAGATTCAGTAGAAGTTGTATTTTATTCATTAAAATCCCCGCTCATTCTGGGTTAAAGGGGTTATCTCACTACAAGGATTGCTTTTTATGTTAAAGATCTTGCAAAAATAAATCACTTTGCAATATATGTCCATTTAAAGTGTCCTACCTATTCCTAGATATCCCCTCTTGTATGGGCTGCATCAGCTCCTCAGGTCACTATATCTACAGACCTGTTTGATCTCTCCTGATAGGCTGCCAGCACTGGTTGCTATAGCTACAGACCTGTTTGATCTCTCCTGATAGGCTGCCAGCACTGGTTGCTATAGCCACAGACCTGGCTTCTACTGCAACCTAGTAGAAGCCAGTAAACACGTACCTGAATCCAAACTGAAACTAAGAAAACAGGACTGAGGTAAGATGAATCAATGTATCAATGAGAGATGAATCAATGAATCAATGAGACCACCCCTTTAAGGAGTCAGGTGGGCGGTGTTATCAGTGATTGACAGCCTTCCTTGGATTAGCATGCATACAGAGATGGCTGTCAGTCACTGATAACACCGCCTACTGGACTCCTTAACCCAGAATGAGCAGGGATTTAAATGAATAAAATACAACTTCTACAGAATCTTTCCCAACAGAACAGTATCACAATCTGCTCAGCTCCTCCTGCCCTATACCATGCTGCCAGTTTTTGCCGTTTATCATCCAGGGATACTACATAGTTAACATCATTAAGCCTTTTATGCACCGTGTAGGGGCCGTCCCATGCAGCCTGTAGTTTATCCTGGATCAGTACCCAAACCTTCTGCCCTGCCTCATAGGTCCTTTGCCTGGCATTACGGTCGTATCACAGTTTTTGATTAGCCTGGATTTGTGGCATGTAGTCATGCACGACACTGCTAATTGTCTGCATCTTGTCCCTGAGTTTCACAACATTTTCTACAACAGATACTTCTGGGGTCTCCAGTTTACCTTCCCAAGACTCCTTAGGGTATGTTCACACAGGCACATTTTGGGTCGTATTTGCGCTCTAATACGTGCGAGATGCGCGCCGAAATTACGGTAATCCATAGTTCACACCTCCTCTCCCCGCTCGTACAATACTGTACACATGTATTGTACACGCGGGGAGATAAGTGGCATGTCAATTACTTGTGGCGAATATGCGCTGTGAGTAATGACAGTCTATGGGGCCGGCGGGCTGCAGCCCCTCCCCCCTCGCGTCACGGGAGTACGTGCCGATCAGCGCGGCTCCCATATCAACCGGCGTAATTGCGGGACGTACTGTACACCCGCAATTACGCCGTGTGAACATAGCCTTAATCAAATCCATGGGCCCCCTTATTCTTCTCCCACAAAGGAGTTCAAATGGGGAGAACCCTGTAGAGTTCTGGGGCACCTCCCCGTAGGCAAACGGAAGGTGTGTTAGATAACGCTCCCAAACAGAGGACACAGCTGTAGTGTGCAGTCCCACATAAAACACTTTTGTGACACAAATGGCAGTTCTATGTAAATCACAGACAGAGAACACAGCTGTAGTGTGCAGTTCCACGTAAATCACTTTTGTGCCTCAGATACGCAGTCCCACATAAATCACTTTTGTGACAGAGAAATAACACAGCTGTACTATGCAGTCCCATGTAAATCACTTTGTTGACACAAAAGTGCAGTCCCATGTCGAACACAGACAGAGCGCAGCTATACTATGCAGTTCCATATAAATCACTTTTGTGACTTGGATGCACAGTCCCACGTAAAACACTTTTGTGCCACAAATTACAGTCCCATGTAAATAACACACATAGAACACAGCCGTAGTGTGCAGTCCAATGTAAATAATTGTTGTACCTCCGATGTGCAGTCCCACGTAAATCACTTTTGTGACATAAATGTGCAGTCCCATGTAGAACACAGACAGAGCGCAGCTATACTATGCAGTTCCATATCAATAACTTTTGTGACTTGGATGCACAGTCCCACGTAAAATACTTTTGTGCCACAAATGGCAGTCCCATGTAAATTACAGACAGAGAACACAGCTGTAGTGTGCAATCCCAGGTAAATCACTTTTGTGCCTCCGATGCGCAGTCCCACGTAGATCACTTTTGTGACACAGAGAGAAAAATAACACAGCTGTACTGTGCAGTTCCATGTAAATCACTTTTGTGACACAAATGTGCAGTCCCATATAGAACACAGACAGAGTGCAGCTATACTGTGTAGTCCCACGTAAATCCCTTTTGTGACTCGGTAGCGCAGTCCCACATAAATTGCAAACAGAGAACACAGCTGTACTGTGGAGTCCCACATAAAAAAACTTTTGTGAGCCAGATATACAGTCCCACGTAAACCAATTGTGAGACAGATGTGCAGTCCCATGTAAACACAAACAGATAAAGCGTATAGTTTTGTTCTGCAGATCTGTAGAGGTCAGAGGTGCATAATCTGCAGGATATATCACTATGTGATAGAGAGAGACCGAGAAAAAAATCACCCATCTTTCCCAGAGTCCTGAATATCAAATGCCTATTCTAGTTACAAAGTCTGTAGAAAGAGCTAGAAACGTAGATATACACTATCGATTTACGCTTAGCTTTTTACTTCCAATGATTCCGTAGGCTATGTCTACACAGCAAATACTGAAATGCCATCATATTTAGAACACCATTTTGTCATTTGTGTGCACATAGCCTTAGCCTGAGACAGATGAGAACCTCTCCCTTCCCCCAGCTCACACAGAATGAATCATCACGTACACAGTGTGGGGACGTCTGCAGAGAGAGAAGATACTCCCTGCTGGGAGGAGAAACACGCCCCTCCATTTCACAAGCTCTGCTTGGCAACCAGCACAAAAGGCTGCCAAATGCTGTAACGAGACAACCCTTTTAAGTTGGACAAGAATTGAGTCCCCTAATCAGTTAACATCTCCTGAGGAAACCCAACACATGCAAATACAGATAACAGGGCTTCAGCAACTGTGTCTGTCCGTATTGAAGACATTGCCACAGCCTCTGGATATCGGGTGGCATAGCCAACTACTGTCAGAATAAAGCGCTTCCCAGAACTGCTGGGGATTGCGAGTGGGGAAACAGCTGTCTGTAGATGAACTTCACTGGTTTGGCTCAAATCCCTTTCACACTTCAAGGCTCATGCGAGCTACATGTGACTTGAGGATAACTACATCCAATAGAGTGCGCTGTGGAGCTCCTCAACTCTTTTCCCATAAGCCTTTGCTTTATGCAAAACAGTCAGTGAGGTCTGAAAGGCAAGTAAACCCTCACACCGACCAATTTATTGGTGGCTCTTCCCAAGAAGATATTTTTCCCCCTTATATGCTGTCAGCAGATCAGATAGCATCTTCAATGTGACAGGTTCTCTTTAATTTGTTTCCAGATAATCCACAAGCAGTCATTCACCGTGTGTTACACTGAGTCACCATTCAACAGATTTCTAGACACATTTTGTGATTATATAACAGATTGTATCACAAACTGATTGCGGAAGGTGCAATCTTACCTAGACTACAGGCCATAAAGAGGTTCGGCGGCCACGTAAAGCACTGTTTGTGTTTATCTCCTCTGTATTGTGACATTACTGTGATCCTTAGCTTTTAGCTGTGACATTGTTATGTTTATTCTAACTGTTCTATAACATTGTCCTGTTCTGTGACATCACTGTTTGCTCTAACCTTGTATTATTATCTCAGTATTCCAGCATTACTGTAAGCATAACCCTTGTATTATGAGGGGTTGATTATAATCTTAGCCAGCCGTTGTGACGTCCCTGTTTATTGTACTTATTTTGTGGCAGTCCTGTGTTTGCTATCTCTTTATAGGACATCACTGTGTGCATTATTGCCATTCTGTGACATCACTCTGAGCAATAATTCTTTTCCTATAGCCAGGGGCGTAACTAGAGAAGCCAGGGCCCCATAGCAAACTTTTGGATGGGCCCCCCCCCCCTCGCCCACCTCCCTGACCACGACCATGTACCAGGACATGCTGTTAGATAATGTAGATAATACAAGGGGCAAATACCTCACCATACATCTCACCATCACACTGCTACCAATCAACTCCACTATACTAAGACCAACATTACCAATAACCCTATTACATAAGGACCTGATTATACCACCAGAACACGACCACAAATTACCACCAAATAGTGACTGAATAATATCCCTACACTATTACTGATCAGTACACAAAGACCAATACTGTCTAATAATAATAATATATAATAATATAGTGACCATAAAGTGGTATATACTAGTGTACACAGGCTCTGCAGACTGTATATAACCACCATACAGTGACCATATAGTAGTAGATACCAGTGTACACAGGCTCTGCAGACTGTATATTACCACCATATAGTGACCATATAATGCTAGATACCAAGGTACACAGGCTCTGCAGACTGTATATTACCTCCATAAAGTGACCATATAGTGGTAGACACCAGTGTACACAGGCTCTGCAGACTGTATATAACCACCATACAGTGACCATATAGTGGTATATACTAGTCCCCGGAGTCGATTGCTAAGCTCTTATCAATCGACTTGAGGCCTTAACAACTGGCTTAACAACCGACTGGAGTCCGCGGAGTCGATTGCTAACTCTTATCAACTGATTTGTCTTGAGGCCTTAGCAACTGGCTTAACGACTGTTAGTGACTTCACAACGCATTCATGTCCTAGAAATATCATATTTTAATATTTGTGTTTTGCAATTGCATCAGTATGCATTGTAGAGTAAACTTAACTAGAGTGGTTAACATTAACTTACATTGAAACCATAAGTTTACATAACTATATAAAAAAGACAC
>JAODAL010020842.1:0-68499 GCA_025379985.1 Phyllomedusa bahiana
AAAAAGAAATTGACTCTGGATATATGGGGTTTTAAATATATAGGGGGGACTACTCGTGATAGATATGGTTATATGATAGAGGGAGAGAAGCTGAGCTCAGTGATATACAGGGTTTATATAAATAGGGGAGAGAAGCTGAGCTCTGTGATATATAGAGTTATATAATAGAGGAAGAGATGCTGAGCTCTGTGATATATAGGGTTATATGATAGAGGAGAGAAGCTGAGTTCTGGGATATATAGGATTATATGATAGAGGGAGAGAAGCTGAGCTCTGTGATATATAGGGTTGTATGACAGAGGAGAGAAGCTGAGCTCTTTGATATATAGGGTTATATGACAGAGGGAGAGAAGCTGAGCTCTTTGATATATAGGGTTGTATGATAGAGGGAGAGAAGCTGGGCTCTGTGATATATAGGGTTGTATGATAGAGGGAGAGTCGCTGAGCTCTGTGATAGATAGAGTTATATGATAGAGGAGAGAAGCTGAGCTCTTTGATATATAGGGTTGTATGATAGAGGGAGAGACGCTAAGCTCTGTGATTGATAGAGTTATATGATAGAGGGAGAGGAGCTGAGTTCTGTGATAAATGGTTATATGATAAAGGGAGAGAAGCTGAGCTCTGTGATATATAGGGTTATATGATAGAGGGAGAGGAGCTGAGCTCTGTGATATACAGGGTTATATGATAGAGGAGAGAAGCTGAGCTCTGTGATATATAGGGTTATATGATAGAGGGAGAGAAGCTGAGCTCTGTGATATATAGGGTTATATGATAGAGGGAGAGGAGCTGAGCTCTGTGATATACAGGGTTATATGATAGAGGGAGAGAAGCTGAGCTCTGTGATATATAGGGTTATATGATTCGATGCTTTATTTTGAGCAAAAGCCTCAAAAAATAGAAAATCTTTAAAAGTAAAACTGAAAATACTGCTTATCCCACCCACATACGGTGATTGACAGTTTGGTCTGTATACAGATACAGGAAAATATTTCAATCACTGTATGTGGGTGGGATAAGCAAGTCTTCCACTGTATAGTAAGGAGTCCTATCACGGTTTTCACAGAGCTCAGCTTCTCTCCCTCTATTACATCTTGCTCTCAGGTAGGGCAGCATAAACCACCACAGGTTCACGCTGTGTTTTTAACCCCTCAATAACACTGGCTGTAAACTTCCGTCCCAGTGGGCTTGATCCCACTACACAGGCGGCGAGTGCCAGCTGCTAATTGCAGCTGACACACACCGATAGCAGCACGGAATGGAGCTGGCATCTAAATGAATGAGAAACAGTGCAGTGCAGGGCCCCGATAGGTTTGCATGGCAGCTGGAAGACTTACGAAAGCTTCCATCACCTCCATGTTTCTCACCATCTTTGTACATCCTTTATTATTATTTATACAATATAAAAGATTGTACACATGATTACGCTCCCTACTTGTTAAGCACCCTAGGGGGACTCAAAGTACAAGTACAAAAAAAAGTTTAAAAGTGTAAAAAAAGAAATAAAAAATATTAAAGGTTCAAATCACCCCCCTTTTGCCATTTTACAAAATTATTTGTAAAAAAAAAAGTTATTGCTGCTCCTGAAATATCCAGATCTATTAAAATATAATTTATCCCATACACTGAATTTCATAGAAGAAAAAAAATTCCAAACGACAAAATTGTGTTTTTTTGGGTCATTTAAAAATTGGAATAAAAGTGATCACAAAAGTTGCATCTATCCCAAAATGGTGCAAATAAAAAGTACACTTCAGCCTGCAAAAAAATGCACCCTTACTCAGGTCTATAGGTGGAAGTGCAAAAAAGTTATTGTTCACAGAAAGTGGCGCTGCAGCGCAAATTTCAAATATAGAAAATGTTTGATTTGTTTTTACGGTACTAACACTCTGTCCTTAAAGAGAACCTGTCACATAGTTTATGCCCCCCTTGCTGAGAACAGAACAAGCTAGTGTCAGGCATGCTGTTTCCAGCGCTGTGTCCCTTATTCTGTAAGATGCTGTAGTTGTAGAGTATTTAATGCTCAAATCTGCAGTTTTCAACCAGAAGAGAGTCATATAAAGTGTCAGTTTTTTTCATTCCCCGCCCACCTGTGGCTAGCCCCTCCTGCCTCAACTGATAAACCTATTACTTTGAATAGGCAGAAACATGTGAATAACTGTCAGTGGGTGGTTCTAGCCTTTGGTGGGCGGGGCTAACACCATCTCATGAATAAGATTTGAGCATTAAATGCTCTAAAACTCCAGAATCTTACAGAATAAGAGACACAGCGCGGGAAACAGCATGTCTGACACTAGTTTGTGCTCGGCTCAGCAAGGGGGGCATAAACTATGTGACAGGTTCTATGTGACAGGTTCCCTTTAAAGAGAACCTGTCACCTAGTTCATGCCCCCCTTGCTGAGGACAGCACAAGCTAGTGTCAAAACCTGCTGTTTCCACCCCTATGTCCCTTATTCTGTAAGATGCTGGAGTTTTTGTGTATTTATGCTCAGATCTGCAGTTTTTCAGCCAGAAGAGTCATTCGAAGAGTCATTCAAAAAGTCAGTCTTTTCAAACCCCGCCCACCTGAGGCTAGCCCCGCCACCTCAACTGATAAACCTGTTAAATTTTTAATAGGTAGAAACAGGTGAATAACGGGCATGGGCGGGGCCCAGCCTTTGGTGGGCGGGGCTAACCTCTGCTCATGAATAATATTTGAGGGGTAAATGCTCTAAAACTCCAGCATCTTACAGAATAAGGGACACAGCGCTGGAAACAGCAGGTCTGACACTAGCTTGTGCTGCCCTCAGCAAGGGTGGCACAACCTATGTGACAGGTTCCCTTTAAGGGGTTAAGGTGACCAGTGTCATTCAAGGCAGTTTATGTGAAGGAGGATCATGATTATCCATTTGGACACCATGCGATGATTGAGATGCATTGCTGTGTGGGCTCTACTTGCTGTTTTGTATTCAGATTAGACCTTTATTTTGACCCTGGCCCACTTTTAACTTTGCTACTTGTTTACTGCTCTTGCTTATTCATTCTGGAACTTTTAGTTCCGATCCTAGATTTTGACCTTGTCTAACTTCTGGCTACGTTGTTGGATTCTTCTCTTGATTGTTGTGCCCCGTTTTCTTTCATCACTAATCTGGTTCAGCTTCTACCCTTGCCAACTATCTATTGCATCATTGCTGAGAATTTGAGTCTCTTATTAGGACCCCAATCTGTTGACCCTCCCTGCACTATATGATTCTGCAGCTCAGTTGAACCAGCACCAAATGGATTGCAGCTTTGTAGGTCCACTACTGACATGCAAAATGTAACATATTTGCCACAAATTTACAAGCTACAAAGGTTAACTTACTATATGGGCACAAATGCCAAGAAAATTAGGAGGACCCACTGCTATCATAAACACAATTTTTTCTGTCTATTTGATTACATGTAAGGTTCTGAGCTAAAGGATTTCTTCGATCACAATTACTGATTGATATATTACATGGACAAGTTCTATAGGACAGGGGTCCATAAACTGTTCATAAATTGGTGCACATAGCCATTAGCTTCTATGATAAATCCAATACCTGACACTAGTCAACCATAGGCTTTTATTGACTATGCCCACATATGTATGGCATTTGTATGGGAACTGTTACCTTGGGTTTCTTACAAACTGGAGTTTGTAAGGATAGATCTCCACAGCAGAGGCTTACCGTTGTTTTTTTCAGTATTTTAGTATTTTGAATCCACCGAAAATGCGACGGTACACTATGCTGCATAAACAGCAATAAAAAATCCGGGCTGTATTCTACACAGCAAGGATTCTGCTCCGATTTTCCGTTGGCCCCATGATATTGAATGTACGGGGCAAATCCAAAAACCAAGCATGTTTTTTGCACAAAACTGTGTCAAAAACCTTAGTCCTGCCACTGTCCAGCAATGTCAAAATGCCGTCGGATTTCGGACGGCATTTTGACATTTGCTGTGTAGATTTAGCTTTAGTGAGGAGTTCCCTTCATTAATCCTTGTACTGAAAGGTCATTCAGTCGGAAACAATGATAAACAGTAACAGGCTGTTATATGACAATGAATATATTTTTCATGTTTAACAAAGTAACTTTTGTTTCTTGGTTGGATATTGTCACATTGTAATTAAGTTTCTTGTTCAGTCACGTTATTTGATAAATATTTGTCCAAGTCTTAACTTAAATTACTTCTTTATGATATAGACAAGGAAATGGGGTTAACTGGAGGTGTTGACAAGATGTATTGCAAGAATTAACTAGTAATTAGGTTTAACAGGTTGACATGAATTACAGCAAACTGTAATGATGAATCAGACTTAGGGTGTGTTTCAATGTTCAGGTTTTAAGATGCAATTTTTAAATCTAAAGATGAGAATAATTTTAATTCCTTACTGACATTTGATGTACAGGTACATCAAAATGCTGGTGAGGAGCTATGGAGCTTGTAAAGAGCTATTATACCAGCATCTAACAGCAGGGATCACAGCTGGCTGAGATCCCTGCTTTTTAACCCTTTAGATATTGTGGTGATCGCGGCCATGGTTTCCAAATGACAGGTAATAGGAGCATCATTATCTATATAATACAGAATGGTGTATAAGCAGTCGCACTTCCTACTGGTCAAAATAAATATTTCAAAATATGAAAAAGTTCTAAACTGGGTTACTATCCTCTCCCATAGATATGTTTAGGGGCACAAGACAGGGTTGCCCACTGTCTCCATTGCTCTTTGATCTCGCGCTTGATCCGTTATTGTATTATCTAAAACCCAGCCCGACTACCGAGGGGAACCCGGGTGACACCCCGATCTTAGATATACGCTTTTGCAGATGATGTGTTAGTAATTTTGAAAAATCCAAGACACAATTTACAGGAAGTGCTGCGGGGTTGCGAGACGCGGGATCCCTCCCCGGGATACTGTATCAACATGGACAAAACAAATGCCATGATACTCAAAGGGCCAGCAAAAACCTACATGGACATCACGCTACCCGTTCAATTGGTGCACTGCCCAAGATACCCTATTTGGGAGTATCGATACCGAGACTTCCTGCTAGTCTGTACAAAGATAACATCACCCCTTAAATAAGCCTCACTAGAAGTAAGACTACACACATGGAGACAATTACCATTGTCTTATGTGGGTAGGGGAAACCTTATCAAATTAGTAGAATTTCCCAGCTATTGTACCTTCGCACTCCCTTCCGCTTTATGTCGGGCGCAAAGATGAAACACGCATGGAATGCGCTCTTTCGCCGATTCATTTGGGGGGGTAAAAGACCTCGATTCCGCTGGTAGTTTTGCAAGCAGCCCAAGGATAACGGGGCATTAACTTTCCGAACATTCGGGCATATAACGTGGCCGCGCTGGTCCGCAGGGCAGCAGTTTGGGCTGCAAAGGACCTCAGTATACACAGACACTGAGGCGGAACAATCATTTTTAGGGAAAGTCCCCGCTAGCAAATTTTATACACCCAGCCCCTCCATCAAATCCCAGAATTAATTAGGCTAACCCGCTTGTCTTCTCAACATGGCGGGGCTGGCAAAAAATTTGAGGAAACTCTTAGGACTACATCCCATGCCTCCACCTTCATACACTAATAGGTAACCCCGGACTTTCAAAAGGGGGGCGCCGCACACAGAATTCTACAGGTGGAGGAGGGGAGGTATTCTGCCCAATTTATGATTTGATTGATGTGAAAACGCATAAGGTTCTGCAATTCGAGGAATTGAGGGCTAAATACCCAGAGGCGGGGGTTTCCTTTTTCCCTTATCTCAGCGCTCGCAGCTATGTTTCGACGCTCCTCCATACTGTGCGCAAAGGGAAGGGGACCGCTGACGCGTAAACTCCTACTTAAAGGTACTGCGGAAAGGGATTGACCGCTCACTACTATGGGTTCTGCATGCGCCACTTGACTTCTCGGAATCAACTATGGCGCTTGCGAAGTGGGTGGCAGATGACCCAGTTTGGAGGTCCCTACTCTGCTTATGGCACTGGCTAACAGTCGTAAATTCTTAGCCTCCCAGCAGATACTGGGGAGATGTCCCTCCAACTATATCACAGGGCTTACATTAACCCCAGTCAGGGGACACCGCATGGGCATTTTCGAAAATAGTGACTGCTTCCGATGTGGTGCCCTGGAGGCAATATATTTCACTGCCTGTGGAGCTGCCCGTGATCCAAGACTTTTGGGAGCAGGTGATGACATTTACAAGAACGCACCTAACTAATTATGTCCCGAACAACCCCTTATGGGCAAAATTTGGCCATATAGATGTTTAAAGCGACTCCATGCGAATCTGGAAGCAGGAAGTTACTATATATGATCTCTGCAGCGGGTATTAAAACTATCTTAAACACATGGATACACGAGTCCATACCCCCTTTAAGATGTTTCTAGACAAACTGTCCTACGTATTGAAAATGGACTGGTAGAGGCCCAGGTAAAAAGGAGACCCATGTCGAAAAGTTTTTCCAAGTCTGGGTAGCTTTTTTCCCTTGCTTCCACAGAGAATACGAGAAGCCATCAAAGAATGCTTTAGTCTAACCACATGGTTTCAAGAACAGATACTAATAGGTGAGACACCACTCTAGGGAGCTGACGTCTCAATTTGCTCTGATGATGAAAATTCTGATTTTGTCACCTAACTGGTTTGGGGCAATTAGGGGCTCCACCCTACAAAACAAGGCGAGATGTAGATATCAGACACGGGTGTTATATGGAGCGACCCTGCTGTTTAAAAGCTGGGGCTGGGGGGGTGGGCCCGGAGAGTGGAGCACTTGTTGTTTTTTGTTGTTATGTTGATGTGTGTCTGTGTTTGTCTAAAGGTAATGATACAAACTGTATTCATGTGCTTCTGTTCTCTTCATCATTAAGAGGGTTCAATGCTAAGAAGAGGCCAATTGGCATAACTGGCTATATTATCAGGGAGAGCAGCCCAATTGATGCATCCCGGGGTCGCCTGCGTTCAATGGTTTGCTCCACGATGCTGGGGTCTGGAGGCAGTTTCGACTTCGGCGCAAAGGAGCGGGGGCGAGTCCGCAAAACAGGGCTCGGGCGGACTCTAATAGACACATGTCCTTTTTCTTTTTTTTTTTGTCTTCTATATTGTTTTTTTTTATATAAAATTGAAAATAGGTGGTACAAAGTTAAAAAAAAGGGTTTCTAACATATCTAAATCTGAACCCTTTTGATAATCTGCAAGTTGTATTTCTATCGATGTGAATGTCCTAAACTTTGTATTGCTTAATAAAGACATTTTAAAGAAAAAGTTCTAAACAGCCCTTTTTGTCATTTTACAAACCAAACAAATACAAAAGTTATATATAATTGGTATTTCTGCATATGTAAATTTTTTATCTATTTAAATATACCGTACAATAAATACCACAGAAAAAAAAAAATTCTAATGCTAAAAGTGATTTTTTTGGGGGGTCATTTCCCAATCCCAGAAAATTGGAATAAAAATTTATCAAAAAGTCGCATGAATCCCAAAAGCTACCAGTAAAAACTGTGCTTTAGACATCAAAAAAGTTCCTATAGGTCCCTAGATGGAAAAACAAAAAATTACTTAGTCGCAGAAAATGGCCCTGCAGCGCAAAGTAAAAAATAGAGAATGCTTGATTTTTTTTGATTTTTTTTTTAAAAGCACTAGCACATTAGGAAAGCTATAGTTGATACCACTAGAATCATATCAACCTACAGGATATAGATAAAAAAATATTTATTCTAAAGAGTGAATGTCATAAAAACCAAACCCCAAAATGGCGCAAATATGGTTTTCTTTCACATTCCCATCTTAGAAGTTTTAGGTTTCCCAGTACATTATATGGCAAGGTCGATGACGCCATTGAAAAATACATCTTGCCCCACAAAAAAAAACAAATACCTCATACAACTATGTAGACAGAAAAATACAGTGGGTACAGAAATTATTCAGACCCCTTTACATTTTTCACTCTTTGTTTCATTGCAGCCATTTGGTAAGATCCAAAAAGTTAATTGGATAGAAATGGCTTGACTTCACTCCCCATGAACATCAATGAGCTTAAAGGGAATCTGTCGCCAATTTTTTTTTTTTACTTATTAAATCAAGCCCCTGATCCATTTTTTTTTTCCTCTCAGGTGTTTTTATTTCCCTGATTGTAGATTTCTCTATTCGGCCGCTATATATGATTGGGGGGAAGACATTCTTGCTTGCACTGCTTTAACAGCAGTCAGAGAGATACTTTACAGCAGCTTCATGCACATAGGATTCTTAAAACAGATTCTGTCCCATAGACTTGTATAGGAGAGTTTTCACTGAGAAGGGAGGAGAGGGGGGGGGGCTGTGACATTTCCTCTTGTGACTGGTGGATTCTGTGTTATCTGTACACAATGGTGTCTCCTTTCAGTGTGACCCTGCTTTTACTGATAATGAGCACACTGATGAAAAGCTCTCTACACAGAACAGGAAGTGTCAGACGATTACTAGGCTTAGTGGCCAAAGTGAGAACTGCAGGACTTAAGAATTATTTAAAAAATACTGAAAGTTATATGGAAAATTAAAAAAAAACACAACCAAAAATTCCTAAAAAGTGTGTTTAACATAAAAATGTGAGTTAAACAATAAGTCATTTTTTGATGACACATTTCCTTTAAGGCAGCCATTTGTTATTGAATCTCTTATACCCATGCATTATTGTTTATAGGTATTTTCTTGGTTTTGTAGTGAATTAAAGAGGTATGTGATGTCTTTTCATATTTACCTATTTTATAAAACATTGCTAGCATATGCAATTGATTTACAACATCAAGTCTTTCTCAATTCATTCACAATATCTCAGTGTTTAGAATTCTTCAGTAGTCTACTGCTGCTGTATCTAAGGGGCCGTTCACATGGCTTATTTTGGGCATGGATTGCAGCCGTATTGCGCTGCAATAGGGCTGGAATCCGTCCCAGCCATTACGGTAATCCACAGTTCTCATAGAGAATTGTGGATTCCGTCTCTCCTCCCCGCTCGGCGAATACGCTGTGCGGGGAGAAAGCGACATGTTCATTATCCCGGCGGGATACGCGCAGTGGATAATACATGTCTATGGGGCCGGCGGGCAGCGCCTCTGCCCCGCCCCCGCCCCTTATTCAAGCCGTAATTGCGGGCGAAATCTGTCCCGCAATTGCGGCTTGAATAAGCCATGTGAACCGGCCCTAAAACTGCTACATATGGGGCAGAAAAAGATTTACCACACCATCATAAGTCCATTTAGCAGAGCGCAGATGTTACTTGAAAATGAGAGAAGGTGGAATGACGGAAGGCATGCAATAAAGATACCTCCAGCTGAGCTCTGAACTTGCAGCTCCGCAAGCAGCCATGTTATCAGGTCTTCAACTGCAAAAGAATCAAATAAATTAGTGAATGTAGTCTACTGCTATATAAAAAAAATAAAAGCATTCACTAATAAGCAAGTAAACATTTTAAGACCATGTTCTCTTCAGAATAAGGAAGCCCATTTCAGATCTATTTTGTGTACTCTGATAGACAAGGACTGAAGAATGCAATCCATGTAATGGTCACACTTCATGAAATGGCTAAAATGTATTTGGAGTCAGTGTAAATGAAATGAAAGTGCAGCACATCAGCAGGAATGTACTCAGATTCTCCTCAGGAGGAATGTACTCAGATTCTTCTGTGACTTGTGTATGCAGTAAAGGACTTTGAACAGCATTTCAACAATACTTTCTCATGTAAACATTTTAGGTTTACTTCTACTTCCCATTTAGTTCCACAAAAATAGATTTATTTCACCTGTTGACACACTTGACACAAAATGGGACTTCTACACAAACCTGTCTCTATAATTTATATTATAACTAAGGTGTCACTAAATACTGTAGTTAGTAAAATTAACACAAATTAATTTAATAAAAATTTGTAGTGATTTGTAACAAACTACTACATGGTTCTCCACCTATATTAAGGCATGTTCACACGGCTTAAAATGGGCCGTATTTCGGTCCGTAATTACGCGCTGAAGTGCGCCAATTACGGGCCGAAAACGGCCCATTCATTACGGTAATTCACAGTTCTCATAGAGAACTAGGATTACGTCTCCTGTCACTTTCTAGCGGCGTATACGCCGCTAGAAATGATTGTCTATGGGCCGGCGAAGTGCCGGCCCCCCCCGCTCACTCCCCCGCTCCTGCCCCGCCCCCATCCACACGGCGTAATTGCGGGGCGTAATTACGTCCCGCAATTAAGCCGTGTGAACATAGCCTTAGTGTATGACGGATGTGTTTACTGAGCTTACTTTGCCACTGGGTCAGTACCAGTTTATAGGTTGCTCTATACTATTAGAGGCACACACATGGTTATATACTTTTACCAGCTTCCCTTTAATCAATCTCTTAAATGGGTGTTTCCACCAGCGTTTTTAAGTGCTGCAGGATAGCTTGCAGCTCGCTGAAAGCTGACCGTTTCAGGGAAGGAGGAGGGTGGCGCTTGTGCCAGTCCTTCCCATTCATTTCTTTGACAGTTGTGAGTGTAGCTGCATGTGCGTGGCTATATTCTTAACTCCCATAAGAATGAATGGGAAGGACTGACGCAAGTGCCCTTCTCTCTGGTCATTCTCGGAGATGGTCACCTCACAGAGAGCTACAAGCTGACCTGCAGTGCTTAAAAGTGCTGATGGAAACACCCATTTAAAGACAGGTCCATTTTAAGTTTTTCCTTTTGCAATTTTTTTATCCCCACCTACCATGAGCCATTATTTTTTTTCCATTAAAATAGCTTTTTAAGGGCATGTTTTTTAGTTGTATTTTTAATGGTGTAATTTAATAAACCATATAATGTATTGGGGAACCCTAAAAAATTATTTGGGGATGAACTTACATTTTGGTGGAGGGTTAGTTCAACATGTGGTACAAATGACACAATGTTCTGCAGATCAGTAAAATTCTGAAGATGTCCATTTTATTTTATTTTATTTGTTATGTTTTCCTACTTGAAAAAAAATTAAATGAGAAGAAATTTTTTTTTTATTTTTCACTGTTCATTGTGAGGGATAAATCACATGATATTGTATTAAATCAGTCATGTACAGATGCGGAAATGCCAATAATGTAAAAAAATAAAATAATAATTACTGTTTTTTTATATGATAAATGTGAAAGGTTTTTTTTTAATATTTTTTAAATTGTTTTATATTTTTATAAAATATATTTAAAATATATTTTTCACACGTTTTTGAGAATGCATTTGCTTGATCACTATACTGTATATTGTAGTACTCATGTACTACAGTGTACAATCATTTTAGTGATCTCCTAGGAGCAGACTGATTGCAAGGACCAAGGTAAAAAGGATTTGAGAATTGAAATAAGACAGGATCCTTAAACAATTGATGTTCATATTTTTACAGAATGATGAATCTTCTATTCCTGGAATGAAACAATGATGAGTGCCAAGATATCACTGCATTTAAGATGTAATGTAATAGACTCCAAAAAGAAATGGCTCCACTGAAGGACCCAGCAGAAAAAGGCTTTGAGCATTGAAAGAAAAGTGTCCTTAACTCCTTAATGAGCGCGCACCGTCTTTTGGCGTCGGGCATTTCAGATCGTTTGTCTGCTGCAACGTCTTTTGACGTTGCTGCAAACATCGGAGTTTGCGGCTTTTGACGATGCTGCAGTCATCGGAGTTTGCGGCGCCCGGCGCCACAGCAGCACTGGGTATGGGGCTATACTATACAGCCCTGATCCCAGCGCAGCTCTTGCATGCGGCGGGGAGCGGGGGAACCTCCGCTCCCAGGTGCTTTAACCCTTTGATTGCCGCAGTTCGTCACCGCAGCACAATCAAAGGGTTTCCCTGCTCTGTCGGGTGATCGGAACGCCCAGTGACCCAACAGAGCCCGGGGAACGGCTGCACAGTCAGCCCTGGGGACCTAAAGTAGCCCCAGAGCTGTCTGTGTAACAAACCAGTGATCAGGGCAGACTGTGTCCTACCCTGACTGCTGCCTGTGCCAGACTGACACAGATTATAATGTATTGCCATATATGAATATGCTAATACAGTACTAAGTGTAAAAAAAAAAAAAAAGTAAAACAGTTCTCTCTTCATGGGATTTAAAAAAAGAAGTAAAAAAACATAAAAAGTGTAAAAAAATAAAAAAATACAATAAAAATAAATATTTAATAAAAAATTATTGTGCATACATTACACACACAAAAAAAAACCCTACACATGTTATGTATCCACACGACCGTAAAAACCTGTAGAATTAATCTTACAAGTTAGCAGTGTGAAATGTTAATGGTGCAAAAACATTTTTTTAAAAACAATTATTCATTTAAAAAAAAATGCAATTATTTATAGGTGAACTTAAACTATTCCTCCATAAAGTACAACTCGTCTCGAATAAAACGAGGCCTGATACAACTGCGTCATTGAAAAACTAAAAAAGCTACAACTGTTGAAACGAATGGAGGCAAAAACTAAAAAAATGTTCTGGTCATTAACTACTTTTCAGGCCTGGGGCTTAAGGGGTTAAATAACTGATGTATCTATTTTTTACAGAATGATGAATCTCCTCGCCCAGGTGATAAACCACACAGCAATGATCTTCAGCAGAAGAATCAAATGAATGGAGACTCTGTAGTAATTAGCCAGGTAAAAGAATGAATTCACCCGTTGTTTCATTTCAATTGATTAGAACTTTAATATTTCACACAGATGTTTTCTTCATGGATTTATAGTTGATACAAACACAGTATAATAATCAGAGTATATATGAACTACAGTATTACATTCACTATAAAATAAATCTAAACAGGTTGATATTCTTAAAGGGAGCCTGGTTTATGCTGCCCTGTCTGAGAGCAGGATGTGATAGAGGGAGAAAAGCTGTGCTCTGTGATGTATAGGGTTATATTATAGAGGAGAGAAGATGAGCACTGTGATATATAGGGTTATATGATTTGGAGCAGGATTTCTTGATAAAAAGGAGATCAAATACTGATCGGACTCTTTAAGAAACAGTCAAAGCATTGCTGACCCCACCCACATACAGTGATTGACAGTTAACGCTGGACACACACTAATACAGTGAAAGCTGTCAGTCTCTTTTTTCGGAGAGGTAAGCAGGAATTCCACTGTCTCTTAAGAAGTCCGCTCAGTAATGTATCTGCTATTTACTCAGAAATCTGCTCCAAATCAAATACTGTAAACCTATGTAACACATAGATCAGCTTCTCTCCCTCTAAGGCTAGGTCTACACTGCATTGGACAAAAAAACGGCAAAAGTCGACCGTTTTTTTCCCCAATGCGGTTGGCTCTCATTTTTTTGCCATCAGCCCATACATTTGATTGTATGTGAAGATGACGAAAAAACTCAAAGTGCCAGTGTATTATACAACATATATATTATGCCGGCGCCAAAAGACGAGCAGGGAAAAAAAACGACTGTGTAGACAACAGGTCGCTTTTTCTATTAAATGCTATGGGGCTGCCTGAATGATCATATTTTTGGCGGTTTTAGAATCATAGTCTAAGACATCCTGACCTCAGACAGAGTAGAATAAACCACCTAATGGGTTCACTTTAAAGTTGTTGTTACTCATTTCTTGTTTCTCCCAATTCTTAATTTTTCTTTTCATTCCAGCTTGATGATGGGACTTCATTTGCTAAAGCTGATAATGGAGCTTCAACTTGTAAAAGGTATCTTGGCCTTTCTGTTTTACAATATTCATCACACATTTTGACAGTTTTGTTTTATAACCGACTGTTCTAAAAACACTGATGTCTACACATGATATTGACCACAGGAAGATCCTTTCAGTTCACACAGTCAAGATACAGTTGTGCTCAAAAGTTTACATAACCCAGCAGAATTTTTGCTTTCTTGGCCTTTTTTTTTAGAGAATATGAATGATAACACAAAAACTTTTTTTTCCCCTTTCATGGTGAGTGGTTGGGTGAAGACATTTATTATCAAACTACTTTGTTTTCTCTTTTTAAATCATAATGTCAATCGAAAACATCCAAATGACCCTAATCAAAAGTTTATATACCCTGGTGATTTTGGCCTTATATCATGCACTGAAATTGACACAAATGGGTTTGAATGGCTACTAAAGGTACAGTAACATCCTCACCTGTGACCTAATTGCTTGTAATCAGTGTGTGTGTATAAAAGCTGAGTGAGTTTCTCGGATCCAGACAGACTCTTGCAACTTTCATCCAGCCACTGACGTTTCTGAATTGTGAATCTTGGGGAAAGCAAAAGAATTGTCAACAGATCTACGGGAAAAGGTAAAACAGGAAAGGGATACAAAAAGATATCCAAGGAATTGATAATGTAAGTCAGCAGTGTTCAAACTGTGATTAACAAATGGAAAATCAGGGGCTCTCTAAAAACCAAACCCCGGTCAGGTAAACCAATAGAAATTTCGGCCAAAAATGACAGGAAAATTGTTTGGGATGCAAAGAAAAACCCACAAATCACATCAGCTGAAATACAGGACTCTCTTAAAACTAGCGGTGGCACTTGAAGAAAAATGGGCTGCATGGTCGAGTTGGCAGAAGAAAGCAATTACTGTGCAAATGCGACAAAGTATCTCGCCTACAATACACCAAACAGCACAGAGACAAGCCTCAAAAGTTCTGGAACAAGGTAATTTGGAGGGATGAGATCAAAACCAAACTTTTTGATCACAAACATAAATGTTCCATTTGGAGAGGTGTCAACAAGGCCTATGATGAAAGAAACACCATTTCTACTGTCAAGCACGGAGGTGGATCGTTGATGTTTTTGGGATGTGTGAGCTACAAAGGCACAGGAAACCTGGTCAAAGTTGAAGGAAAGATGAATGCAGCACATTATTTGCACTCATCAGCCTGGAAACTGCACATGGGACGTACTTGGATGTTCCAACTTGACAACGATCCAAAACACGAAGCCAAGTCATTGGCTACAGCAGAACAAGATGAAGGTTCTGGAGTGACCATCGCAGTCTCCTGGCCTCAATATCATTGAGCCACTCTGGGGAGATCTCCAGTGCGTAGTTCATGCAAGACCGCCCAGGGATTTACGGGAACTTGAGGCTATTTGCCAAGAAGAATGGGCAGCTTTACCATCTGAGAAAATTAAGGGCCTCATCCACAACTAACACAAAAGACTTCAAACTGTCATTGATGTTAGAGGGGGCAATACACAATATTAAGAACGGGTTATGTAAACTTTTGATCAGGGTCATTTGGATGTTTTGGGTTGTCATTATGATTTAAAAAGAGAAACACAGTAGTTTGACAATGAATGGCCTCACCCAACCACTAACCATGAGTGGAAAAAAGTTTTTGTGCTATCATTCATATTCTCTGAAAAAAGGCCAAGAAAGCAAAAATTCTGCCGAAGTATCTAAACTTTTTAGCACAACTGTATACTATGATGACCAAGGACACTAGAAAATGAACTCTCCACAGACTCACTAATTATAATATAATCTACTGCTGCCTGTGCACAACGAAACACAATTATAACATCCACTAAGTCAAAGTAATGCATATGTCCTACACAGTACCTGTAATGACAGTGGTCAGGTAAAAGCAGCATGCTACAATCATTCAAGTTGCTCTGTAAAATAGATCTACAGACTAAGACTACAACAAGATTTTTTGTTGTACTAATGATTGACTTTAACTATCGAACTACAGCTGCAAGACAAACACAAATATTGTATCTTCCAACTTCTCAAAAAAAAATTAAAAATAGTCTCCAGTTGTATGAAATAACAAAACAAAATGCACTCACCTTTTTAATCTACTGCCAATCTATAATTGAAACTCTGGTAGTCACTCTAGTTTCTGCTTACATGTGGGTGGAATGAAACTGCTACAGTGGTCATGTAACAAACACTGGAGTCAGGACTGCCATCAGGGTAGTATTGGCAGTACTCCTGTCAGGGCCCTGATCAAATTAAAAAAAGAGGGTCTGTCAATATGAAGCAAGATAGGGACTGGTAATAGGCAGGGAGCTGTAATGGTTGGCTTACCGTAACGGCAGTCCTGAGATGCGGATCCACTGGCTCACCGCAAACGGTGGTATAGCCACGCCATGGAGCGGAATCTAAGTAGGTCCGGTATTCACCAAAACCCGCCGCAGGCAGGATGGAACACTACTAGATCGCTACCCCTGAAGCAACTTGCTTGTGGTGGCAGCCGAGGTGTAATGGGGTACAAAATCATGAAGCAAGCTCGTAGTTGGGGACAGACAGGAAGATCAGGACAGGCGGCAAAGGTTCGTGGTCAAGGGACGGAGGCAAATGTAACTTGTACACAAAAAGGACAGGAAGGACTGTAGGAACGCTTCCTCACATCGGCTAGGGCACTCGGGATTCGGCACAGAAGTCCGGGATAGGCTGGGTAATATAGGACCAGCGCCCAACAGTTATAGGTGCACTGGCCCTTTAAATATCACAAGGCCGGTGCGCACGTGCCATAGGGAGCGAGGAAAGGTAAGTGGTGAGAGCTGTCAGCAGGATTGCAAGTGCACCCGTGGTTTGGCATGTGTGTCATTGCAACATGGGTGCACCCGCGGCTCGGGGCAAGAGCTGCAGGAGCACCCATGACACCACCCCTTTTGGCCTCCCCCTCTTTCTGGCCTGGAGAAACTTCATAAAATTGTCCTCTGATTCCCAGGACCTTTCTTCTGGCCCAAACCCATTCCAGTCAATAAGGAAGTGTCGCTTCCTCCGATTGTCTTCACACCCAGGATTTTTTTCATGGTAAAGACATCAGTTTTTTCAACCTCAGTAGAAGGGGATGCAATCTTCCGAGATAAACAACTCAAGATGAGTCAAATCCCGGACCAGAGTGTCCACAGCGGGAATATCGGAAGAAGATAACAGAGCGAGAGGTGGGCAGGTAGGTTGCCCATGTACAACAAAGAACGGAGAGGCGCCGACAGACTCAGAGTCCAGGGAATTATAGGAAAACTCTGTCCATAGCAGCTGGACCAGTCATCCTGTCGTGCAGAAACAAAATGGGGCAGGTAGTTGCCCAAGACATGGTTGACGCTCTCTACCTGCCGAATAGTCTGAGGATGGTAGGCCGAGGAAAAGTCCATTTTGAAAGCCGTCTTCCACTAATAACCTTTCCAGATGCGTACAAGTCCAACTTGGAGAAAATCCTTGCTCTCCGCAGCCGATCAAAGAGTTCAGTGATTAGTGGTAAGGGGTAGTGGTTTTTAATGGTTATTTTATTGAGACCAAGGTAATCGATACAGGGATGTAGCAAACCATCCTTCGTTTCTACAAAGAACAACCCGGCTCCGGCTGGAGAGGAGGACTTACGGATGAAGCCCTTCTGGAGGTTCTCTTCTATGTAGGCTGAAATGCCCTTGGTTTCTGGTACGGATAAAGGATAGGCACTGCCCCGAGGAAGACTAGTAGCGGGCAGCAGGTCTATGGGGCAATCATACAGACAATGAGGTGGAAGGGTCTCAGCTTGTTTTTCCTAGAATGTCCCGATATTCAGCAGGTAGACCCGGCAGAGGCTTGAACGGCGTCAATGGAGAAGTGGGGTGCACCAGGTGAGGTGTTACCAGGCAGCGAGACTGGCAGTCTTGTCCCCAGCATGTGACTTCGCCCATCTTCCAATTAAGCATAGGGGCATGGCACTGCAGCCACGGAAGACCCAATAGAATTGCTGAGGAAGAACAGGGTAACACGTAGAACGTGATCTTCTCCTTGTGTAGCGCCCCCACGTGAAGTGACACAGGTTCCGTGCGATACTGGATGGAGTTGTAAAGGAGTTCTCTGCTCACTGAGGAGATGACCAGCAGTTTATCCAGGCGGATCACCAGGAGGCGATACTTCGTCAACCAGGGAAGCGTCCATAAAATTCCCAGCTGATCCTGAGACCAGAAAGGCAGAACTTGATCCCACACACCGAAAATGGACACGATTTGCAGGGGCAAAGTCAAACGTGAAGAGGGACTATTTACACCTAGGGACACCTCTCCTACGTGGCCTAGGTGCGTGCGTTTCCCAGACATTGTGGGCAGTTTCTGCGGTACTGCTCGTGACTGACACAGTAGAGGCATTGATTCTCCTCGTGTTGTCGTGACCGTTCTTGCTGGGCAGACGGATGCCACAGAAGCCATAGAAGAGGCCACCGGAGAGGACTGTGCCTGCCGTTGCTGAGAGGAGAGGATCTGCTGCATCATGGCGGACAGTTGATTCAGTTGCAGTGCCTGTTGCGAAATTTGCTGGGACTGCTGAGCCGCAATGGCAGTGAGTTCAGCGACGCTCGGCAAAGGCACCTTGGTGGGATCCATGGCCAAATCCAACTGTAATGGTAGGCTTTCTATAACGGCAGGCCTGAGATGTGGATCCACTGGACCACCGCAAGCAGTGGTATAGCCTTGTCAGGGAGTGGTATCTTAGTAGGTCCGGTATTCACCAGAACCCACCGCAAGAATGGATCGACTTGCTGCAGCAGAACACTACCAGGTAGTTACCCCTGATGTGACTTGCTTGTGGTGGCAGCCGAGGTGTAGTGTGGTACAAAATGATGAAGCAGTCGGGGGGCAGGGAGGAAGGTTAGGATAGGCGGCAAAGGTTCGTGGTCAAGGGACAGAGGCAAATGTAACTGGTAAGGACAGGAACAACTTTAGAAATGTTTTCTCACATAAGCTAGGGCACTATTGATTCGGCAGGGAAGTCAGGTCCAATTACCGGCACGCACAAGGACTGGCGCGCTGGGCCCTAGAGAGCAGGGGCATGCCTACCGACCAGCAGAGACAGCACAGAGAGCAAGGCAAGGTAACTGGTTAGAGATGGCAGCAGGATCACGAGTGCGCCCTGCGGCTTGACATTCAGGTCATGGTGCTACTTGCCGGCATGGCAGTGATACGGGTGCACCTGTGGCTCGGGGAAAGACCCGCAGGAGCACCTGTAACAGGGGTCTTGATGCTTTATCTGTATGGAGCACTGAAATTACTGATGGCAGACCCAACTAGAGTGACTGCTGCTGATCTTATTTAACACAATAGGGTGCTGTTTTTAAAGGGGTTTTGCCATGAAGTAAAATTGATGTGGGAATCTTGCAAATTAAATAATAAATTTTCCCCGTTCATTATTATTAAAAATTCTGTACCGTTTTGGTTTTAGCTGCTCCTTTAGTGATCCATTGTTTACAGCTCATCTCCAGGGGATACGACCAGGGCTGAGAGCTCCTCATTCCTGGTCAGACATGATCAGACATCACCTCTCCTCTCAGGCAACTACTGAGTGTTCAAACTCCAGGTGCTGTCATTGCAGTCCTGTCCTTTGTACTCCTTAGCAATTAGTCAGTGCAAACAAAAACAAAAGAAGCCTCAATGAGGTCTGTGCATTGATAAAGAGAAAAAAATCCATAGGTTTGGTTCCTGCAGGGATTTGAACCTAGGACCCTTGTGTTGTGAGGCAAAAATTTTACCTCTGAGCTACATTGTATATACTCACATCCCTGTACATAAACAGACCTTTCTTTAACTACAGAGAGGAAAGGCATGGTGACGTCATCCTGCTGAGTCACATGATATGCAATTCAAACAAATCACACACGCCCCTTCTGAGCACAAAGAGCTGAAGAGCTGGATGCAGGAGGTATGAAATGAGACCGTGGCAAAACCCCTTTAAGTTGTCGAGGGAGTTGATCATCATCTTTAAAGTCCTGTGTTGTGACTTTTATATGGTTTTCTTAGTAATAAGAAATAAGCTTTCATTGGATTTTCCAATAGTTGAAATTTTTCACTTACTGTAGGGTAGGCGAGAAATGCATGATTGTTAGGGATCCCATCTCCGATCACTAGAATAGGAGTCCTGAGCCCCTTGTTTCTCCTCTCTGTGATTAAGCAGTAATCAAGTGTTTGAACAGATAAGGGGATCAGCATATGCACCACTGCTACATTTATAGGCTATGGGATTCACAAAAATACAGAAGTGTAACCCACAGCAATCAGTTATCACCTACCCTGCAGACAGAGCTGATAACTGGTGCAACCAATTAGTAGCTTCAGGGGACAGTCACTAATTTACTTGGCTGATATTAATGTGGAATAATTTTATTTAATAAATAAAAGCAGTAAATTGCCTGATGCCTTTACCCATGCTCACTGTGTTGCAGTTCACATTACAGTTGGAGATGTGCTTGCAGTGCTCTGTACTAAATTATTTTAAATCACAGAACAAAGATGATGGTAACATTTGTAACAACTGCAGAAACTCTAGATGAAAAAGAACAGTATACATAGATCAGATTCTTGAAAGAAAGCAAATAAGCCTGAGCAAATATCCACTCTACGAACTCAGACAACACAAACAGAACTACAAAGTAACGTCCTTGTGCCACAAGATAAAGCTTTGATCAAAACTATTACTCAATTTCTCTAAAAGTCATTGCAATAATACACAGAAAAGGGTTGTCTCAACATTAGTAGATAGAAGTACCTGCACTGATGATTAGCTGATAGTTGTATCCATAAACCCTCGGCACAAGTATGTAAGAAGGGTGGTCATCATTCATCAATGTGATTACACTATAAAAGTCTTGAAATATGCCAAAAAAACATTTAAGGTGCAGCATGTCACTGATACATTTATTATGGGTTTAAAGGGGTTTTGCCAAGAAGTGATTTCATCAGCTAACAGGCTGTATTTGAGCCTTGAGCCTTGAAAAGAGGAGCGTTGTGTTTCTGTGTATAAAAAAAACAAGTACCTCCTCTGGGATGTCATAGCACCACCTCCCCTGCAAATTCCCGAGGCTCAGTCTCTGTGGATGAACAAACATTGTTTTGCTACATCACAGAGGAGAACTATTGTGCACAAGTTAATGGGTTTTGTTTTATGCCTCTTATCTGCTCAGGAGAGATCAGCTCCAGGCAGGCAGCTTTCTTTCATTCCTTTATGGACTCAGTGAGCCAAGGGAGCGCCTGCATTTTTAAGATATAGATTTTTTTTAAGATAATTACATTACAACCAGTGCATTCTCTATACAGGAGACAAAGGATAATTTTTCCACAGTCCCTTCAAAGCTGCAGGGGGTGGGAGGGGGGAGAAGAAGGGCTGCTTAGGGAGTGTCTGCAATCTTTACTCTGATAATTACATTAGAACTAGTGGATTCTCTATACAGTAGACAGAGACTTTTTTCCCCAGTCCCTTAACCCCTTCCCGACATCGGGCGTATGCATACGCCCTAGCGGGAAGTGACTTCCCGCAAATGGACGTATGCATACGCCCTGGCGATCGCGCGGGCTTGCGGGCGAGCCGCGCGCGATCGCGGCATGGAACCAGCGGTAAATTACCGCTGGCTTCATGCCCCATCACACCCGGGTGAAAAACGCATCATTACCGCAGCCTGTCATGGCCGCGATAATGATGCCGCAGGCAGGAGGAGTGAGCTCCCTCTGCCTACGATCGGCGAGGCAGCGGCAGAGATGCCGCTCGCCCGTCTCCTACCAGACTCCCCGGATGCTGTCTGAATGCATCCGGGTAGTCTGGTGACGTCACCATGCCCACAATGCATTGTGGGCATGGTGTCACTAGTTGCCATGGCGACCTATGCACAGCAGTAACGCTGTGCACAGATCGCCTCTTCAAACAGCAATCTAATAATTGCTTTTCCCCAGTGGGGATTTGCAGTTACAAATCCTCACTGGGGAAAATTAAAAAAATGTGAAAAAGTAAAAAAAAAAAAGTAAAACACAAACAAAAATAAATTAAAATTAAAAAACACTATACAAAAAACTGCCCTTTTCCTCCTTTACAAACGCCAATCGCCCCAAAAAAGATCAAAAATAAATAAAGTACCATATATTGGTATTTTTACCTGCAAGCGGTAACGATCCACCCTTAATAACATCTCGTCACCATGTTAATTAACCTCGCTATGGTGACACGCCGATAAATTTTAAAACAAAAAAAAAAAAAACAAGTCCACACAGTAATTGCGATTTTTGTTTGCATCTGCAAGCACAATTAAATGGAATACAAAAGCGATCAAAAAACTCATATAAATGCCAAAGTTGTACCAATTAAATCGTCAGGTCATCCGGCAAAAAAAACTTCTCTTTACACCCGTCCTCTGTATAACGTGAAAAAATAAAAAAGTTAGGGCTCCTCAGAATGACAGCCGATGCATATATATTAATTTAACACAATAAAAACACTATTTTTTTTTTTAAAGTGCTTCCAAATTAAAAAAAACTATATAAATAGGGTATCGCCCAAACAGCAGATTACACCCACATGTAGGGTATTGCCGAACTTGGAAGAAATTGCGTAACAAGGTTTTGGGTGTTTTTTTAACCAGGATGCCTTGTGAAAATTAAAAATTTTCAGCTAAAATTGCAGATTATTGGAAAAAAAAATTTTTTGAACATTTTCAACAGCCTAACGCTAAAAATTTTTTGTGACACACCTGTGGGGTCGATTATGCTCACTACACCCTGGATATATTCCGTAAGGGGTGTAGTTTCCAATTTGGGTATTTTTAGGGGAGTTTATTAAGTTTTAGCATCTTAGGGTGTCCGCAAACCTGAAATGGCCTCTAAATAAAATCGTAATGAAAATGAGACCCCGGAGCCCAGTAGGTGCTCCTCCTATTCTGGGCTTGTGGTTGAGCCAAATAATGCACTAGGGCCACATATGGGATATCTCTGAAAACGGCAGAATCTGGGGAATCAATATTAATTTGCATTTCCCTGATCACATTTACTGTATCTCTGTGAATAATGCATAAAAATGAAAATCTGCAAAAAAAAGTAAAATTTTGAAACTTCACTTCCACTTTGCTTTAATTCCTGTGAAACACCTAATGGGTTAATAAACTTCCTAAATGGTTTTGAATACTTTAAGGGGTGTAGTTTCTTAGATTAGGTCATTTATGGGGGTATCTAACATACAGGTCACTCAAAGTCACGTTAGAACTGGACTGGTCCCTAAAAAATGTGTCTTGCAAATTTTGTTGAAAATTTGAAAATTACTACTAAATTTCTAAGCCCCCTAATGTCGTAAAAAAAAAAAAAAAAAAAAAGACATTTAAAAAATTAGGCCAAACTACAGCAGACATATGGTAGATGCTAGTTATAAACTATTTTGAGTGGAATAACTATCTGTCTTACATGCAGTAAATTTTTTGAAGTTTTAAAATTGGTAAAATTTTTTAATTTTTCACAATTTTTTGATATTTTTCACAAATAAACAAGCATTTTTTGGACCAAAATTTCTTACTATCTTAAAGTATAATGTGTCATGAGAAAACAATCTCTGAATCACATGGATAGGTTAAAGTGTCAAAAAGTTATTCTCACATAAAGTGACACATGACAGATTTCAAAAATTGGGCTCTGTCAGAGAGGCCAAAACTGGCTCCGGCGGTAAGGGGTTAAAAGCTTGTTCATGTTCCCTGCCAGGAGATAAGAAGTGCAGACAACGCAAGCGCGGCCAGATCAGTGTCCTGGTCGTGTCTAATGTAAACTCTCAGGTAACCAAGGGCAAATAATTAAGGCTGTAGCTGTCACAGGTTTCACTTTTTTTAATGACATATATTTAGAAAAGTGATTAAATACCCATTTTGGAGGATCCCACGTCAACATTACATCATGGCAAGACCCCTTTAAGACACTTTCTGCACAATGCTTGATGTGGGGTTTGACTTGGGTGTGATAACAAAAGTGGGTATGGTCACAATGCGATACACAACACCAAAAATGTGGCCAAATTCTGGCTTAAAGAAGTATGCCAAAAAGATAGGTCTAAAAAGATGGACACGTCAAAAGCTGCATCAATGTATCAATCAGCACAAGCCACTGTGATAAATCCAGCGCAGTGGTCTAAGTTTATGCTGGTGATTGTAAATGAGGGCCAGTGGCAGATGACCATTCTTTAGGTGGGTTCCCACATTTAAATATAACAGTTGGATCCTGCCACTGTATCATTTAAGGTGTGTGTCTGGCTGCACAGGGAAAATAAGTTTACACAAGTGAAAGCGAGTTCCAGGTCTGTGCAAAAAGAGGCCACTGATGAAGTGATTGGAATAGGGGCCATCCGAGACCGCTGACTTTGTAAAGCACTGCGGCTACATAGAAGCCTGCTGCTGGACTGCTTGGGCCATTGGGAGAGTGAGCTGCACAATTTCTGAGAAGCTTTCTTAGTGGCTCTTTCTGTTGTGACTAAAAAAAGCAATGTCCCAAGCAGAATCTTTAAGGACCGTTAAAGATTTTTGTTCCCTTTTTGTTCCCTTTAAAGCTGTTGTCTTTATTAACCCATTCCCGCTGCAGGGACTTTAATGTTTTGTTGCATTCTTTTTTCGCCCTTTATTGTAAGAGTCCTAACTTTTTTATTTATCTGTCTACATAGACATTGGAGCTTATTTTATGTGGGACAAAATGTACTTTTTACTGGTACAATTAACAGTACCATGCAATGTACACAATGTACATGTGAAGTGGAAATTGTTTAAAAAAAAATGCAATTGTGGCATTTTTGTGTAGGTTTCATTTTTATTGAGTTTTATTGTGCAGTATAAATTACATAGTACTTTTGGTCTGCAGGTGATAATTTTTTAGCGATTTTGTTATGTCTTAGTACTTAAAAACACCCCCCTTTTGACATTTTTTTATGTATAAATTAGGGATGCACGTTTAACATTTGATTTTAATTTTGTGTATTTTTCTAACCTTAAATATCTACTTGTACTTTAAGTCCTCCCACGGTACTTGACTACTAAGGGGCACGGTCGAATGTATTGCAGAACAGTGTATAATAATGGCTCTCCCATTACATCTTGACATAATAGTAGTACTAAGATGGCAGCCATGGAGGCCTTCATTAGGAACTAGGCTGCCATAACAACTGATAGGCACCATAATCCCATTGTGAGGGGGGCCGATCGACCAACTATTTACAGCTTTTGGTGGAAACTAATAGCTGTTTCCTACTGCTCAGTGAGTTGCGCTATACCCTCTTAGTGGCACCACGTTGTAAATATGACAATTGTTTGTTAGGAGTTAAATTGAATACCATTGAATGATTGCTCATGCACATCCATATAGCAGGCTTTATAATATTGCTGTGTATATTTATCAAAATTCTAAAGTAAGAACTCTGGTTTAAGGGATGTTCACATCATGTTTTTACTCTGCCTTTAGTGTGTATCCTAGATCAGCTCTTGATGTACATTCTAGATGTGTCCATGGGCGTTCATTGCCAGATATAACCCAGAAGAGTGTCATTTTGGCTAGTCTCTGTTTGGTATAAACTACAGTTTTCCCTCAACATACAATATTAATTGGTTCTTGGACGACCATTGTATGTTGAAACCATAACTCTATGGAGAACTAAGGCCCTGTTCACACAACGGGTTTGGCCACAGGTTCGGCCGCGGCCCCCGTGGCCAGACCTCGTCCGACCCTCGCCGCAAACTCACGTCTCCCGACGTAGGTTTGCGGCACGGGCGCTGGGCGTGGTCTCGGCACGGGTGGGGAGTGGCTTGGGGAGCGGCTTGCGGAGAGGGTTTGCCCCCATGCAAATTAATAGGCAGGGGGCAAACCGCGCTGCGAGCCGCGGGCGTGCCGCGCACCACCTGCGGCGACGCCCGCGGCAGAATTGACAGGAGAGTTCTCACACATGCGCGGCAAGGCCGCGGCCCCAAACCGGCGGCCAGACCCACGGCGTGTGAATATTAACGCGGTTTCCAATAGGAAACCATGTTAATAAACTAGGCGCGATTTGGCCGTGGGTTTGGCCACGGAAACCGCGTCAGAACCCGCGGCCATAACTGCGGCCAAATCCGTCGTGTGAACAGGGCCTAATAACTGGTTCTGTGGCACCAAAATGTCACACAACATAAGCAAAATGAAGGTGAAAAAATGAAGCAGATAAATAATACAAATAAAGCAAATCCTTATATGTAAAAGTTAGAAAGAGCTGCTGGAAGCTGAAAAATACTTATTACTTTGAGGACAGAAGCTTCTTTGGGTCATATACTTTATACACAATGTACCAGAAAAAAGAAATTAGGGCCACCCTCAACCTGGTGTCCAAAGGAGACGCTCATCCTGGCACTTGTAAAGAGTAGTATAGAACATGTAGTACCGCACTGTACTGTGGAGATGCGCTACTAGACCATCAACCAGTCCATGCACTTCACTAATATAGATGTTTTACAAGTAAAATGTCATTGATAATTTGTTGGATCTTCCAGTCATATATACTGCAGATCAGCAGTTTCTGGGACATTTTTTGTTGAAACTACACTCAATATACAATGCCTTAGAAAAGACCATTGTATGGTGAAATATTGTATCCTGAGGCCAATGTAACTTGAGGGACCACTGTATAAGCTCTTCCATACCTTGGTATTCTGTAAAAAATGTATATGTTAAATGGATGTGAGGCTATGGAGGACAGATGCCATTGTATGGCTTCTATAACAGGCCTTCATTAAACATATATGTTGGGAAGCTCGAGTGACGTCCCTGTCCATATATATAAGTAGTACTCACTTAAGGTTCATTGGGCTAAATCAGAATTCCAAGATTACTTTTCCCTCCAGGGTCTAAGAACCTTTTTGTCATACAAAACATGTGCACACCCACTTTTATTAACGCCGTTAAAAGTGACCACTCAAGACACATCAAGATGGTTTATTAGGTTATTTGTAAGTCAATATAAATATAGACCATAGTGGCAATTGACTGGCTCCAAAGTCAGCTCCAAATAGAGTAGTCTTCTGTCCATTACTGGGTCAGAGACAGCCAGACAGATAGTTATGGGATAGCTAAAGCATAATTTTTCTGTCATTCACTCATCATCGCAATACATATTTGTTCCACAGATGCTTACAAGAGAAATACGAATCATTATGTATCTTCTACAGCAAACATAAGGACACAATCAAACATGTGATCTATGGCATTTTGTTGGCAGGTAAGCATGAATTGCCTAAGTACTAGCCTACTAAGTCTCCTTTTATTAAAAAAATTTAAAAAATTTAGTGTATCTGAATTAGATTTAGTTTTTCTGATCGTATTAAATATAATATTTAAATTATGTTTTATTGACCTACAAGTAAGTGATATAGTATTTGTTATATGGTACTCGTGTAAATTATAGTGAGCAGACTTTCAATGGCTTTTCTCTTACCTTTCAACCCAAGATATATATATATATATACAGTATATACTCACATAGTGAAGTGATAGTATAGAGTGAGTATATATATATATATATATATATATATATATATATATATATCACTTTACGTCAATGCCTGACGAATATCATGAACCTAGCCTTTAACATTTTCTTCTTTATATTGGTTTGCTGATCTTTGATATATATATATCTTGGGTTGAAAGGCAAGGGAAAAGCATTTGAAAGTCTGTTCACTATCATTTACACAAGTGCCATATAACAATTACTATATCACTTACTTGTAGATCAATAGAACATAATTTAAATCTTATATTTAATACGATCACTAAAACAAAATCTATTTCAGATACACTCAATTACATAACCAGAAGGTCCCTTGTGTTTAACAGGGTGCTATCACCATAGATTTTGATGGCATATTGATAGGATATGACATCAAAATCTGATAGGTGTGGTTTCTTCCTCTGGTACCCACCTCTACCTGAGGAACAGGCCCCTGAGAGTCTCGACTTAAAATGGAGAGTTTGCTCCACTTGTGCACAACTCTCTATTCTATTTTATACGACTCATCTGTACCCATAACTCCCATAGAAGATAATGGTGAGTCTTGTGTAAGCGCAACCAACTCTACATTCTGAGCTGACACTTTTGGGGGCCTTGACGTATCAGATATTGATGGCACATCCTATGAATATACCATAAAGGTCTGGTGGCAACAACCCTTTAAGAGTATCTAAAACTTTTGCATGTGAAGTAAAAGTTATTTTTATTGACTGAAAGTTCAGTATCGAAAAATTTTGTATCTAAAATAAGGGTGCATTCACACAACTTTTTTGATCTGCTCCAAAAACATCATCAAGAACGATGGTAAACCTACAGTTACGCTACTGTTATTGACTGCTATGTAAAATCAGTGTTGTTGTTCAGAAAATACCAAAGGATAGGAGGTAGAAAATCTGCCTTGGACATTCAGCATCCTTTCATCATATGACTTTCGCACTTGCAAGCGTGGGATTTTTGAGGAGGAAACAATGCTTTTTTGACGCTGACATTTTCAACACCGAAATAAAATGATAAAGCCATTGCTAAACTGTTCTGTTTATCTATGATTATTTACAGGTTTTTAGTTATATGGTCTGTTTATCTATCATATGATCCTCTGGATCAAGACTTTAACACTTTAGCAGATGGGCTGAACTGGATGGACATATGTCTTTTTTCGGCCTGACAAACTATGTAACTATGTAATATACTCTACACTGATAGTTTTAAACAAATTTGCCTGGAGGAGTCCAAGTAAAATATAAAGAGCATCCTTGCCCATATGAGCCATAGAGTACTAGTAAAAGCATTTGTTCCCACCGAATGGTGGAGAGCTAGTAACACAGTCTATATGTGTCCTGACCACCCCACTGACTCTTTCCTTGTACAGCAGTGAGTCATTTAGGTGGCCTCTCTCTCAATTATTTGTATAAAGGATAAACCTACATACAGTGTGTTATTCCTGCTGGCATTATTGTTTTGGGGGCATTAATATTTGCTAATCCACTTATTGAGTGAGTGCCATGAGCCACCGATAGCGATGGTGTAAGCTGCACAAGGGAGAGCCCGACACAAGAAGGGATGGGCTTGCTGCGGCAGGTGACCCCCAGGTCGCCACCCTGGCGCAACTTGCCTGCAGTGGAGGCCGAGATGTAACGCAGTACAAAATCATGGAAAAGACTCATAGTTGGGGACTGACAGGAAGGTCAGGGCAGTCAGCAAGCCTTGTGGTCAATTGAAGGAAGCAAGGCGATCTGGTACACGGTATAGACAAGGAACACTAGAACAATGCTTTCTCAATGTTAATGGTTATACGCGTGCTGGCTAGCGGAGACAGCACAGAAAGCGAGGAGAGGAGAGTAAAATGAGCTGCAAGCCGGACTGCAAGTGCCACTTGCGGTACCTGCAGAAGTGGCGATGGGGATACGGATGTGCCCGTGACCCACAGTGTGTGGGTCGCGGGAGCACCCGTGACAGATGCATTTATAAAGGATGTCTATCTGGTGAAGTGTGAATAGATTACCTACAGTATGTAGCAATGTTTAAGTGCACACTGGATTTACAGTGTCTACTTGGCATGTATTGCACGAAATGTACATACACTGAATAGGCCCATAGACCTCTTTGGAAATGATTGACAGATGTGCATTAGTATACTTCTTTAACTGAGGTTTTTACTACTATTGGTAGCCTATGCATGCAAATGTACAATGGCATACAATGTTATTTAAGATCTCAACAGATTATAGTAACATAGTTCACTTGAAAAAAGGCATATGTCCATCAAGTCAGATCAAGGGTAGGGAAAGATGTGGATGAAGGTAGGGGGATAGGGAATTTTTAAGCTTTGTTTCCACTACTGATGAAATTTTGGAACCTATAAGGCAAGAACCAATTAGCCCTAAATGAATATTTTATTCCTGAAGTTGCCATCAGACTTGATCCAGATGTTTTACACAACTACATAAGTAATACTTCAGCAAAAAGAAGATTAGAACCAGCGATTCTTCTGTGTTTAAAAATTTATGCCTTTATTTCCATCCGTGGATGTAGGGGGTACAGGGGATCGACCAACACGTTTCGGGCATTCACATATTGCCCTTGTTCACGGTAATGCTTACATTTTCTGTTTCGTCTTAAATAGCTAAAAGGGGCGGTACTCACATTACGACGTCATTTCCACTTCAAATAAAAATAACAGCTAAAAGCTACACTGTGGTATTACATTGAAATAATTACATTTATTATATACAATGTGATGATGTTGTAAAAGAGAATATGAATCAGAATACATTAGTAAATATAAGCTAAATCGTTCCTATAGTTCATTCCCGAAGGGAACCGTGTTTCTAGTTCATATATCCAGGCAGCCAAAGACTGCCAACTTAAGGTTTACTCACACAGTACAGGATTAAAAGATTTCCTTCTTAGATGTGGAATTGATAGTAAAAGACACTAAAATCATGACCACATTATACCGAAAACCCACCAGTGGTAACACTATATTACGCGCAGACAGTTGTCACCCAATACACACAAAGTATGCAATACCACTGGGGGAATACAGTAGAGCACGGAGAGCATGCACAGAAAAAGCAGAGTATAACAAACAGATACAAATCATAGACAGTAGACTGGAAAAAATAAGATAATGCAGGAAGCCAAAAAGAAAATGCAAGGGAAGACACAGGAAAACCTGTTGAAGGAAAAAACAAAAAACACAAAGACAAAAAAGAAAGGAATTGTTTTTCAAAAAAAATCTAGCCATGAATTTAATGATATTAAAAAGATATTTTATAAAAACTTAAATATATTAAGAGAAGATCCCATACTGGCAAATGTTATAGATGAGGGAGTCCATATGGTAGCTAAAAGGAGCAAAAACCATAGCAGATGAGGTGATGAGAAGCAAATTTAACAGATAAGAAACAAACAGAAAACTTGGATGAATTTAAAAGGCTTTTTCCCCATGCAACAAAAAAAGATGCAATGTATGCAAACTGAGCATTAAAAAGGAAAGTTTTATGGGACCAAACAAAACCAAAACATACAAAATAAAAGATTTTATAAATTGTGACACAAATCACCTTATTTATGTAGTACAATGCATAGCCTGTAATATTCTCTATGTAGGAAGCACAATCCGAAAAGGAGAAACACGCATTGCAGAACATATAACCAATATAAAGAAAGGGAAAAGCACTTACTCAGGGGTCACCAAACATTTCATAGAATGCCATGAAAATTCATTTACAGATTTTCGTTGGTATGGAATAGAAAAGGTTTGAATGCCCCGTAAATGGAAGTGATTGGCAGCACAATGTGCGTCTGCGCGAAGCTGCCTGGACATATTTAACTAGAAACACTGTTCCCTTCGGGAATGAACTATAGGAACGATTTAGCTTATATTTACTAATGTATTCTGATTCATATTCTCTTTTACAATATCATCAAATTGTATATAATAAATGTAATTATTTCAATGTAATACCACAGTGTAGCTTTTAGTTCTGTTATTTTTATTTGAAGGGGAAATGACGTTGTAATGTGAGTACCGCCCCTTTTAGCTATTTAAGACGAAACAGAAAATGTAAGCATTACCGTGAACAAGGGCAATATGTGAATGCCCGAAACGCGTTGGTCGATCCCCTGTACCCCCTACATCCACGGATGGAAATAAAGGCATAAATTTTTAAACACAGAAGAATCGCTGGTTCTAATCTTCTTTTTGCTGAAGTATTTGTCTAGCAGGATACTGGGAACCTGTGAACCGTGCGGATCACTGCTGTGAATTTCAGCCAGGCAAAGAAGCAGGTGCAAAGGATTCCACATTATGGTGAGCAGCGTTCATTTGTATATGAGAGACTACATAATTATTAATATCATTTAGTAGTAAGTGGTTATCACAGCCTTTCTTAAAAAACTCAACTATTTCTGCTGTGACCATCTCCTCAGGCAGGCTATTCCACAGATTTACGGTTCTCGTGGTGAAGAAGGCTTGCAAATAAATTCTCTCCAAATCAGACAATGTGATTTTCTGGATTTGTTTTCTCATTTTTTCTCTCATAGTTGAGGTCTACCTATCATGTCAATTACAGGCCTCTCTCATCTTTTTAAGTGGGAGAACTTGCACAATTGGTGGCTGAATAAATACTTATTATATATATATATATATATATATATATATATATATATATATATATATCTATATTATATATTATATATATATATATATATACAGTGGAGAAAATAAATATAAATTAATCATGTCTCCCTGCAGCCGTCTTTTCTCAGGACTACATAGGTTTAATTCTTTTAACCTTGCCTCTTAACTTAGATGCTGAATTTCCTTTATTAGTTTGGCTGCTTGTCTTTGCACTGTCTCTAGATCCAGTACATCGTTGCTATAAACTGAACAGCAAATTCCAGATGCGACTACAACTATGCTTTATATAGCAGCAATATTACATCCCTTTTCCAAAAGTCCATGCCTCGTTTAATACATGGCAATATCTCGCAGGCCTTAGACACAGCTGATTGACTTCACATGCTGTTCTGTAATCTAGGATATACAACCAGATCTTTCTCAATAAGCAATTGTCTCAGCAATACCCCCTAAGACATATGGTGCCTGCAGATTATAAGTATCCAGATGCAGAACTTTACATTTATACACATTAACCTCATTTGCCAAGTGGATGCCCAAACACTCAGTGTATCCAGATTTGCTTGCACTTTACGAACATCTTCCATAGCTTGCACTAGACTACACAGCTTAATATCATCTGCAAAAATAGAAACAGTGCTATTAATCCCCTACCCTATACCATTTTTAAATAAAAGCGGACCCAGTACTGAGCCTTGGGGTACACCACTTATAACCATTAATTTACCACCACTCTCTGAACACGATCCGATAGCCAGTTTTCAATCCAGTATTACACTATGATTTCTAACCCTACTGACTTTAATTTACCTAATAGGCGCTTACGAGGGACAGTGTCAAACACTTTTCAAAATCTATAAACACTTTGGACGACATGTCAGAAGAGAGACGCCACCACGCCAGTTTTAAGGCGCATTAAATGAGTGTATAGTGCGCCTGAATGAATGAACTTGTCAAAAATCTGGTTTGTGGTATACCTTGCATAGTATAATCTAGACGCATAGCAAAATGTGTCATGCCTGGCGTATAATGCTCCTAGTTTTGGTGTACTACAGTTCATTTATATAGAGAATAGGGTGTCAGCAGTTTTTTTGGTGCAAAATACACAAAAAAAGGGTGGAAACCTATTGGGACATGTCGCCCTATATACACAGCTGCCTGCTATCCAGACTTCTACTCCCCTCTTCATAAAAACAGATCAGGTTGGTCTGAAAACTTCTGTCCTTAGTAAAACCATGCTGGCAATCACTTATAATAATATATTTAACCTCATATTGATGTATATAGACCCTTGTGAAACCCTCAAATTGTTCTTCCACAGTAGATATTAAACGTACTGGTCTATAATTACCTGGGCAAAACCTAAAGCCCTTTTTGTGGATGAGAACCACATTTGCCTTGCACCAGCCTCCTGGCACTATACCAGTCACCAGAGAGTCTCTAAATATCATGTACAGACGCACAGAAATAACTGAGCTGAGCTCTTTAAGAACTGAGAGGTGTAAACTATCTAGACCTGGAGCATTGTTCACCTTTAATGTATTTAGCTTGGCTTTGACCACACTTTATCATATCAGTTGATGTATTAACAGTACTTGCACCGCTTACATCTGCTCTGTAGTGACCCTGCCCACATCAGCACTGGCACGACCCCCATCATTTACTTTCTCCTCGTTTGTATATACTGAGCTGAGGAACCTATGTAAGGGCCCTACATGCTCTCTTACATCAAGACATTTTTCTGACATAGGCACCAAACATTTTGAAACGTTCGAACATGATGAACATTTTTTACGTGTGGCATGTTTGTATCTAAAGGGCATGTTAAGTTTAGAAAAAGCATTTTTAAAGGGATTTTCCCCACAATAAAAAGTTCTTAAGTAATAAGTGTCTGACTGGTGGGGGCCTGATCACAAGAATGGGGGTCACTATTCACCCCAGATGGAAAAGAGTGACAGTTAAGTATGCACACTGCTTATTCAACCAAATGCTACAAGACTGAGTGCTGTACCACAAACTATGGGCCACATGTATAAAAACTGTCTGGGTGTCAGACTTTATTTATTTCCCATAGCAACCAATCAGAGCTCCCCTTTCGTTTCATATAGTGCTCTGGAAAAATGAAAGAGGAGCTCTGATCGGTTGCTATGGGAAATAAAGAAAGCTTAGACCTAGACAGTTTTCATACATAAGGCCCCCTATATTACTGTGTTATTTTTTATGTTCAAATCCAAAATTAAATTTAATGAAGGGCAACATATTTTCTTTAAGGATTTTTGGCGATGGTGATCACGGCCTGTGCTTTGAACTTCAAAAGGGCATTGGCTCTCTTCGTTCTGACTCTGTTGGTCATCTTTTTTGTCTGCTGGGATTTGTTTATGGACAGATATGAAGGCAAAATTGTCAAATTCTTCTCCCCTGTTGGTTTGTTCTTCAAAAAACAATGGTTTTGGCTTAAATGGTAAGTACTATACAATATGTATGTGAAAATCATCAGTCTACATGTGCAGGAAACATCCGCAAAGAATTTAAAATCCACTTACATTTAACTAAGCTATACAGGGGAGGCAGGAGGTGTAGTGTTCCTTAAAAGGGGAAAGTTTTTGTTCCAATAGTGGTTATTTTGCAAATGATATGACATGAATAGAATTCTGGGGGTTACCTTTTATTTGGTATCAAGCCCTCGGGGAATAAAAACCTATAGCCCTGAGCTTCCCTTCTTTTTACAGGCAAAAGGGGGAGCCCGTGCTCTTCAAGATTCCCTAAATGGGCCCCACTTAGGCTTAGGTTTCTCAAGGCACGTTCTGGCGGATTTTTCTTTCAGAATTTCGCATACAAAAAACAAAAACCGGCTACCGTCCCCCTAACCGTGCCCAGACAGTTAAAACTTCGACACGAGGGAACCGCAAGCTTTATGTTACTGGTCTTCACACAGGCAAACCTGCGGTTTTGACACCCGCGCCGTGTGTGACTCACCTCTGTTTCCATTGACAAACCCCCCGGGGAGTTTTTTTTACAGGTGGGTTACTGAGGGAACTGAAATACCATGGGGTAATAAATTCACTTGTATCTTTTTAGGGAAAACGGGGACAATGCAATATTTTTGGAAAAATTCTTTTTTTTGTGTTCCCTAAAATTTAAAGGGCTTTCTTTGTAGCGAGAAAAACCCCTTTAAAGATGAAAAAAAAATAAATGGCTATGGGGTATAAAAAGTGGATTAATTGGACTCATAAGATGTGACAGTAGAGCCTGTTGGTGTTTTCCCTTTTTACTTGGTGATAGGCTTGAACTGGTCCTCAGGGGAGTAAAGGAAACCCCTAGTGAGCCCCTGACATGGGGGAAACCCTTTCATAAGGGATTTTCCCAAGGGGCGGATATGGGCTGGGGGGTTTCAGCGGGGGTTGCCGTGCCCCAAAACCTCGTCCAAACTTCGCCTCAAATTCGCGTCTCCCGACGCGGTTTATCGGCTTAGGTTTCGGTGCGGGCGCGGTTGTGGCGTGGTTTTGGGCGCGGTTTGCGGCAAGGTTTTCGGCCATACAAAGTAATAGGCAGGACTTAACCCGCGCTCAAACCCGTGCCCCAACCGTGCCGAAAAACAAGGTGAAACCCACATCGACACCGTGCGGACACCGCGCCGAAGACTCACTGTCATGAATTGACAGGAGACTTCTCACACATGCGCGGAAAGGCCGCGGCTTTGGAACCCGCGCCGTGTGTAGCAACGCGGTTTCCCATAGGAAACCATATAATGAACTGGGGGCTTTTGGGGCGCGATTTGGATGAGGTTTTGGCCACGGCAACCACGCCGAAACCCGCGGCCAAACCCGCCTTGTGAACTAAGCCTTAGAAAGGCAGAGAAAAATAAGTTCAAATAGCAAAAGACAGAGTACAAGAGTCATGTGCTGTATGTACAGCAGCTGTAGAATGGGCCCCATGAATCAACTCCACTGATGGGCCCCACAAATCATCTCCATTGATTGGCCCCAAGAATCAACTTCTCTGGTGGGCCCCAAGAATCAACTCTACTGGCGGGCCTTAAGCACCCCAGTCCAACACTGCTTGGTGTTGTGATATCACTTTTACTTGGTTCCACTTGATGCCATGATGAGTGTTTTAGGTAAACCAAATAGGTTATATCAAAACAGTGGGGCAGAATTATCAATGCAAATACAACAATTTTCAGCATTATTGACATGTTTAAAACTTATTCTAACAATTTTGCCAGTGTCAGAAAAAGGGGTAATTTAGAAAAGTTTTCCCCAACGTTTTAATCTGGTATAACACAGTGTAGTTCCATAGCATCCACATTTAATTCTCAATATTACGTCTTGAGTAATATGACACATATTACAGAGTAACTAAATGCTGCAGACGATCAGTATTTATTAACATATTTTTTATCTTTTAACCCCTTTCCTGAAATATATGAAGTAACCATACATCGTCATTATGCATCATACATGGCAGCTGTTAATTACACCTGCCTTCATCTACCAGGACTGGAGATAACTCCAATCCCAACGGTTAAACTATTTAGATGTCACAATCAATGCGAACCGTAGCAGCAAATATGCATGGTGCCCACTGGGAATGTAATGAAGGCCCTCAAGCCTATCATCTTACTAATTCTATGAAGCAGGGTGTCATAAGAGAGTTGTAATTGAATGCCAGTTTGCAATACTTTTGTATTGTAGAATAGTGTACAAGCAATTGCACCTCTTAGAGGTAAAATGCACTAAGGGGACTAAAACACAAAGTAAAAAAAAATAAAAAGTTTTAAAATATGAAAAACTTAAAAGTTCAAAACACTCCCTTTTTCAATTTTACTAATACAAAAAAAGTGAAACAATAAAAAAGTGAAACATAATTGATATCACTGGGTCCATAGAAATCCAGTCTATTCAACTGTAAAAAAAAAATTACAATTGCTTACCTCCTCAAAAAAATTTAATAAAAAGTGATCCAAAGGTAGCATGCATTCAAAAATGAAAAGACAGTTCGGTCAAAAAATATAAGCCCTTAAACAACTCTACAGAAGTAAAATAAAAATAAAAATTCGGCTTTGCAAAGCAGATTTTTTTAAAAAAGCAGTAAAACATAGCAAAAACTATATAAATTTCATATTGCCGTAATTGTACTGACCTGGATAATAAACTTAACATGTCATTTTTTTGGGGTTTCCCAGTACATTTTATGGTACAATAAGATGTTCCATGAAATAGTACAGCTTGTCCCACAAAAAAATAAAAGCCTTCATACAGCTATGTAGACAGAAAAACAAAAAAGTTATGGTTTTTGGAAGGAGGTGTAGAAAATACTAACATGACATAAACAAAAATCATAGGGACATAAGTAGTTAATCGAAAATACTTTGTACATTCTATATTTTCAAACATATCTACTTGTACTTTTTTTGGTTTAAAATTCATAGACAGATTTTTTTCTTGTATTAAATTTTAATATACTGTGCTTTTTCCATAGGGTAGTTTGGATAAGTCTTATTGCAGCAGTGATATTATGGCTTATTTTTGACACAGCAAAAATGGGAAACACTCAGCTCATTTCTTATGGTGGCCTTGTTATGAATATTAATTTAATGCTCATCTTCTCTAAACATCCAACTAAGGTAATAATATCCCAATTACCTATCAAAAAGATAAAAGTGGTTTCTCAATTAATTAAATATAATTGTACCAAAACTGTATTATAAGTGTGTGTGTGTGTGTGTGTGTGTGTGGTGTGTGTGTGTGTGTGTGTGTGTGTGTGTGTGTGTGTGTGTATGTGTGTAAGATGTAGCAGAGCGAACTTGGGTGCTCGTATGATGCTGCCACTAGGTGGTGTACGTCAGGAGACCTGCTAAAAACGAGCCACCGCGGGCCTGGTCTTGGTGGGGGAAGCTAGTTGTTGTCGGTCAGTAACACTAGGTTGATACCCAGCCATTATGGGCTGGCTTTTTCCAGAACAGCTGCAGTTGGGTGGGTGGCGGTAGCACATTCCAGGTCCAGGTTTTACCAGGCCTATAAAAAGCCTTTCCTTCCAGGTAATCAGGGGGCGTGGTCTGCTACCTGGGTGTGGAGCAACAGAGATGCTGGAGTCAGAGGCTCTGGCTCCAGAGGCTTAGGAAAAGCCGGAACCTAGCACGAGACTGGGTAAAAGTACTTGGTGGTGCTCAGTGATAGGCTGTGGCCACGGATAGACAGGGATGACCGTTATGCGTAGTGAGTGGCTACACAGCCGAGAGTTTATTTTTGTATGCTTTGTACATTTATCGTATGTTGGAGAATAAAGCTGGCTGAGACCAGATTTAAAGAGAATCCTGTGTCCAACTGCCATTCCGTTTATCAAGGCAGTGATCCGAGAGCTAAGGAACCCCAGGACGGTCCAAGATAGCGTCCGAACGCACATGAGGCGCAGCAAAGAGTAGAAGGGTTTACAAGTTAACATCTCTTCAACAAAAAATATTACTATGGAATTTATGGATATACCATAACAATTCTTTTTAAATTGTTACAAATAAGGGTCTTTAATATAATTTTTAATAATACAATTTTTAAGCACCACTGTAATATACATACACAGAAATATACAATGGTGCTTACAAATTTGTGTACTCTTCAGAATGTTTTATTTTTCTACATACATTTTAAAACTACATTACAGTTGCAAACAAGTCATACAAGTTAATAAAGAGAACCAATCAAAATCAACTAATGAGTCAAAGATATTACTCCTGGTCATTTATTTATGGGGGAACATGATCCAATATTACACATCTGTGAGTAGTAAAATATTTAAACTTTTAGGATTATATAAGAACACTGGTGGACTCCAAGCTACAAAAAAACAAACAGGGAAGTAAACTAGCAGTCACAACAGAAAAACAATATGAAGCATGTATAGATCAAAGAAAGATTCACCACTGAATGATTCCGCAATGGACAGAAGATGACTAGTGCAGTACTGGTGGAATTCACATAGGTTCACTCAGTTCAGAAATAAGAGTATTAGCGATAACTTATCTAGCTGTCTCTAATTCTTTTGATGAAGCTTGCCCTACATTTGCCCCTAGCACCAGAACTTCTATCTTTAAAGTTAACCATAACGCCTTTCACTCAAAAATGTCCCTAAGCTACTACTAACCTGTCATGGGGACTGGCGTGGGTGCCATTGCCCCCCGCGGCCGCCCCCTGCCCGCAGGGGTCCGGCGCGGGTGCCGCGGCTACCCGCGACCATCCCCCTGCCATCCGAGATCCGGTGCAGAGCCACTTACCCGCTCTGGTGTACGCTGCTCCTGCCTGTCCCAGCCGCCACGCGCGTACCCGCTCCCTAGGGCGTGCGCACGACGGCTGATCTGGATTTAAAGGGTCAGTACGCCAGTAATTGGGTCAATTGCCGGCTGCTGGTCCTATATAAGAAATACGCTCCCAGCACTCTGCCAGATTGTTGGTGTGCACTTGCCTTGTTTAGAGTGTTGGAAAGTCCTGTCTGATTACCCGTGTACCAGTCCATTCCGCTACGTTTCCTGACCTTGCCTGTTTGCCGCCTGCCCTGACCGTCTGCCCGTCTCTGACCACGAATCTCTGCCGCCTGCCCTGACCTCCTGCCTGTCCCCGACTACGCCTCTGGATTCTGATTCTGTACCTCGCAGTATCCCGGCCGCCATCGCAAGCAAGTCACGTCAGGGGTAGCGACCTGGTAGCCTCACGCCGCAGCAAGTCCATCCCGCTTTGCGGCGGGCTCTGTTGAATACCGGGGGCTACTTAGACTCCGCTCCCTGGCGTGGCTTAACTATCATCACTTGCGGTGGTCCAGCGAATCCACCGAACCCTTAAATGACCCTAATTCAGGTGGCTCAAGGACCCAGCAACTCCTGGGTAGGGACCAGCAAAAACTAGACAAACACCAAATCAATTATTCTCAGAAATACTTCAGATCTTGGGCAAATGGCACTAAAACAAGAAGCAAGATACTACAGCCTCACACAAGTGAACTCAACAATAGACTTCAATAAAAAACAATCCAACAAGACAGGACAAGAAAGATTTGTGGTTATGTACTCTGCATCTAGACTTCCATTTTCAGCTGAGGTTTATAGAGTCCAAAAGTATACTAACAAGCTCAGGTGAGTGGATAGGTCAGCTGATATGCAAAGATCCTGGGCAGTTGCCATACAACTACTCCAAACAAGCACAGACAACAGAAGACAGACATAACACGGAAACTCCTGACCTAATAAGCAAAAGAGAACAAAGGGGCAGGAGAATTGCTGCCACTCATAACAGATTATCAGATAATTTAAGGGTGAAATTAGAGTCATTCAACAACGATGTTTGCATTTCTTAATTAACCAAATTTCTCACCTGTGTTCCATAACAGAGTTAAAATGCATGCAGCAATGCAATGTGTGAACCCAGCCTTAAACACATTTGTGGAAGTGTATCATGGTCCAAACAAAAGAGATTTCTAAGGACTACAGAAAAGGAGATGTGGATGCTCATGAGACTGAAAACCCATCTTTAAAATGGTTGGCATCCAAAATCCACCATCAGATTGTGTACAAATGGAGAAAATTCAAGACCATTATTATCCTTCCCAGGAATGGTCAACAAACAAAGATCATATCAAGTTCAAAGTTTATAGTAGTTTGTGAACTCACAAAGCAATTTAAGGTAATCTGTAAGCCTCTTAAGGCCTTTCTCAAATTAGCTAATGTCAATGATTATGAGTCCACCATCAGGAGGTCCCTGAAGAACAATGGTGCAAGGAGACTGCAAAGAGAAAGTCACTGCAATCCAAAACAAACATTGCTACCCATTGGCAGTTTGGGAAAGATCACCTGGATAAGCCAGATGGCTGTTGGAACATTGTTTTATGAACAAATTAGAGCTTTTTGGTGTAAATCAGAAACATTATATTTGAAGAATAGAGAACACTGGATTTCAGCATAAAAACCTCATACCTTGTGGTAGTATAAGAGTTTGGGCCTATTTTGCTGCTGCATTTGGGCGAGGACGACTTGTCATTATTGATAGAACAATGAATGCTGAATTTTACCTGCAAATTCTAAAGCAAAACATCAGGACATATGCCTGTAAGTTTAATCAAGAGAACAAGGGGGAGCAAGACAATGTCCCTAAGCAAATAAGTCAATCTACCAAAGAATGATTAAAGAAGGATATAGATTATGTTTTGTGATGGCCAAATAAAATTCCTGACCTTAATCCAAAAGATATGTTGTGGAAGGATCTGAAGTGAGCAGTTCATGAAAGGAACCCATCAACATAACAGAGCTGAAGGTATTTAGTGCAGAGGGATAGGCTAAAATTCCCGCATGTCAACGACTAATCAAGAATTACTCAAGACATTTAGATGCTGTCATTCCATACATGCACAAGGCAGTATACTATCACTATGTGATATTGGATTGTTTTCCTCAGTAATAAATTACTAAGTCTAATATTTGTGACTCGCTTGGTTCATTCTTTTTACCTACTTCTAGGATCTGTTATTTGGTCATATATATACAGAAATATATAAAATGCTGCAGAGTACACTAACTTTATACTATATAGTGGTGCTTGAAAGTTAGTGAACCCTGCAGAATTTTCTATATTTTTGTATAAATATGATGAAACCACAGATAGCAATGAATCAAATGAGTTATATATATACAGATATATACAGTGGGGAAAAAAGTATTTATTCATCCACCAATTGTGCAACTTCTCCCACTTAAAAAGATGAGAGGCCTGTAATTGACATCATAGATAGACCTCAATTATGAGAGACAAAATGAGAAAACAAATCCTGAAAATCACTTTGTCTAATTTGGAAATAATTTATTTGTAAATTATGGTGGAAAGCAGCTTGGTGTGAAGAAATCAATTAGAAAATGGAAGACACACAAGACCATTGATAACCTCCCTCGAGCTCCACGCAAGACCTCACCCTGTGGGTTCAAAATGATCACAAGAACGGTGAGCAAAAATTCCAGAACCACACAGGGGGACCTAGTGAATGACCTGCAGAGAGTTGGGACCAACGGTACAAAGGCTACCACCAGGACTTAGATCCTGCAGTGATCAGACGTGTCCCCCTGCTTAAAGGGGTTGTCTCGCTACAATGATTGGGTTTTAATTAAAAGATCTTTAAAAAAAACAAGCAGCTTTGCAATATATGTTCATTACAAATGTCCTACTGATTTTGAGTTGGCCCTGTTAGTAGTAGTACATCAGCTTCTAAAATCTCTATAGCAGTGGACCTGTTGATCTTTATCTCACTGGCTGTCAGGTCTGTATGACTCATCACCTTCTGAATACAGGTCAGAGCAGAGAGCCCCTCCCACACAGAATGCTTCTGTAGTGGAGGGAGGGGGGAGGGCTCTGGCTTCTGTGTCTGTGTAGCTGCCTTAACCCTGTGTGTGCCTGCTTCCTCCTGTTCTCTACACAGATTGAGAAGAGCAGAGATGAGGCTGATCAATAGATGTGACAGCAGTGAACTTGTGTGTTACTATAATCATGATGTGTCTGTGGAGCTGTGACTATTCTAATACTATACAGATCAGGGGGGCATGTGAACGGTTCATGCTCTGCTGTACTAGTGACACATCCTGAGTATAGTAACACTTTCCAGCTGCCCTGTGTCTGTTCTGACAGGGTCTGTTTGTTGCTGGAGATGTGCAGATTTGTATGCTAAGCAGGGGGTATAGGAACACTTGCTTCCCCCCTGCTCTGCTATAAGCATACACAGCTTCACAGACTTCTCCACATAGATCAGCCCTCTCTCTATGTCTCCATGGAGACAACAATACAGCTGATCCAGGAGCCTGCAGCAGACCTAGGCAGGCACACACAAGGTTAACCCTGGCAGCAAACCCCCTCACCCCCCCCCCCTCCCATCCTGCTGTATAGAAGTTATGGAGGAGAGCTGTCTGTGTGCGAGGGGAGGGGGGAAGAGGGAGGAGAAGAGGCAGACAAGAAGCACGCCCCTGAATTCAACTGCCAGGCACAGAGAGAGGCTGAAAGCTTGTAATGAGACAACTCCTTTAAGTCAGTGCATGTCTGGGCACTTCTGAAGTTTGCTAGAGAGCATTTGGATGATCCAGAAGAGTATTGGGAGAATCTCATATGGTCAGATGAAACCAAAATAGAACTGTGTGGTAGAAACACAACTCGTTGTGTTTGGAGGAGAGAGAGCATGGGCATGGCAACAGCATGCTTTGGGGCTGTTTCTCTGCAAAGAGAAATGATCCATGATCCATGTACATGAAAGAATGAATGGGGCCATGTATCGTGAGATTTTGAGTGCAAACCTCCTTCCATCAGCAAGGGCATTAAGGATGAAATGTGGCTGGGTCTTTCAGCATGACAATGATCTCAAGCACACAGCCAGGGCAACGAAGGAGTGACTTCGTAAGAAGCATTTCAAGGTCCTGGAGTGGCCTAGCCATTCTCCAGATCTCAACCCCAGAGAAAACCTTTGGGAGTTGAAGGTCCGTGTTGCCCAACAACAGCCCCAAAACATCACTGCTCTAGAGGAGATCTGCATGGAGGAATGGGCCAACATACCAGCAACAGTGTGTGCCAACCTTATGAAGACTTACAGAAAACGTTTGACCTCTGTCATTGCAAACAGGTCTGGATATGTGCTGGCTTGAGCAGGGTGACCTTGCGGGCCTGCAGGATTTTAATCCATGACGGCATAGTGCGTAACTAACCATAATCTTTGAGACTGTTGTCCCAGCTCTATTCAGGTCATTGACCAGATCTTCCCATGTAGTTTCAGGGCTGATTCATGACCTTTCTCAGAATAATCCTTACCCCCCAAAGCGAGATCTTGCATGGAGCCCCAGACCAATGAATATTGATAATCTTCTTGTGTTTCTTCCACTTTCTAATAATTGCGGCAACCGTTGTTACCTTTTCACCAAGCTGCTTGTCCTGTAGCCCATCCCAGCTTGTGCAGTTATGCAAATTTGTCACTGGTGTCCTTAGATAGCTCTTTGGTCCTGGCCATGGTGGAGAGGTTGGAGTGTGGTTGATTGAGTATGTGGACAGGTGTCTTCTATACAGATAACGAGTTCAAACAGGTGCAGTTGTTACAGGTAATGAGTGCAGAGTAGAAGAGCTTCTTCAATAAAACTAACAGTTCTTTGAGAGCCACACTTCTTGCTTGTCGTGAGGGGATCAAATACTTATTTCATTCACTAAAATGCAAATTAATTATTAAAAAAAAAAATCATACAATGTGATTTTCTGGATTATTTTTAGATTCTGTCTCTCACAGTTGAAGTTTACCCACGATAAAAATTACGGAGCTCTCCATTCTTTGTAGAGAAGGAAACTTGCAAAATCGCCAGTGTATCAAGTACTTATTTTCCCTACCGTGTATATGTATATGTGTTCCTTGATGGGTTGTGGGTGTTCTCAAGGAAGAGATTAAATTTCCTGGAATAGGATGGCAATTATGGATATATGGGGAATTAATGAGGATGGGAAGTGATGTGTGTGTCACATGATGTATGAAATGCATAGTCTGTAGGAAGTGATAGATTTAAAAAATGATATTAGAAGAAAATACGAAGGATGGGTAATGTTCTGTCTGTATCTTTTTTTTGAAGGTTAACTGGCGACAAGTATTTTGGGGTATTGGACTCCAGTTTCTTTTAGGATTACTTATCCTAAGAACGAAGCCAGGATTTGCTGCATTTGACTGGCTCGGCATACAAGTGCAGGTAATATTTTTGTGACTGTACATTTATATATTACTACAAATAATGATTTCAATGGAGATCACCGACCTCTAGCTAACTCATATGTTTCAACTGAAGCTCCCTTATGGAGCTTTACTAAGCCTTAGATATTCATGAACCAGAACTGAACCATATCTAAAATTTTCAGGCACTAGGCTGAAGCCGAAACCTGTGCTGGTCATGAAAACCTACTCTATATGGTATAGGAATGTTTGTTTAGGAAATACTACAAGTCCTATTATTAATGGTTACAGTGAGGTCACCAAAATAGGAAGTCATTGACAACTGAGGGGGAAGTTATCAGAATCTGCAGCAAAGGGGATCTATGTAGGGTCCAGCTCCTCTGCCAGGAATTTGGTAGATCACCAGACAATGCCCGAGAGTAGATTGTGTTCTTAACACTTTAATACTCTATGTAGCCCTCCTTGCTAATACAGATTTGCCAAATTATAATGTTTATTCTTTACATGTAAATCAGGATCTAGCTGTTCATTTCTAAAAACTCGATGGCAAAAGGTGTGATTTATGCCAAACCTGTCAAAAAATGTCAGTTCTATAGGCATTACCAGAGCCAGTGATGAAACCTCCCAGATGACAGTTTCAAAAGTCTGGGTTAGCTCTAGTACAGAATGGTGCTGGGTTGGGTAACAAAATCACACAAATCTCCCTGCTAGTATTAGACCTGTATAGGGCCTAATCCAGTATTTGCACTTTCCTATGTGGTTGACACCCCAGAATACTGACATTCCTGTTGCCATTCACTGCAGTCCAATACGGCAGCACTTACAACAGAACAGAACAAACACATTGAAACAAAAAAACATACGTAAGTTTATCCATGTACAAAGAACAAACACAAATATTTGCCGACCAGTCTCTCAGATGTTAATGTTCATTTAGAGTAACAGGAAGCTATGTAAAAGAATACAGTCCTGCAAGGGAGAATTACATAACCATAGGAAATGGTGCATACAATTATTCAGTTGCATTTCTGAGAAAAATAGTCATTCTTAATATGTTCCAGTAACGCCCAGGTTGTTGCTTTAGCCATCCACATATTCCTGGCAGACAGAAGACTCTTTTTGTACAATCATATGGAGCACATTCAAGCAAGACTTTCCGGTTATACTTGTTTATAATTATTTTCACAGGAAGATAAACCAATTTGCCTACTTTAATTAAGAGCTGTGATCGTACTTCCAAATTTCATCTGACATTTCACTATTTTTTATTTCCTTTTATCACTGATTTTAATAGTGAACAACCTGCCAGTATATACGAAAGTGTCGCACAGCACTTTATACATGTGTCCTGTTCTACACCAAAAGTAGTCTCAGCCATGCCACTTTGAAAGTGGTATGGATTTGAATGACAGTTTTGTGCCAAACATTGGCACATTGTACGAATCTGGCACAACACGCCCCTGCATCTTTGGCACATTCAAAAGTGTTGTTTCTGGCATAGATTGCACCAAGTTTTGGCATAGGACAATTCATACATCTACAGAATAGACCCATGACAGTTTGTTTGGCTAAAAGCACACCAGAAAAATGGCGCAGCCCCAGTCATCCATGTTGCCCTTAATGTTGAAAAACAAGAATGGTAAATAACTTAACACTTTCTGTTGTCACATGTCTGTGTTTTTAATGTTGTTGCTGATCTGTTTATTCATACATTTGCAGTTGACATTATTTTTTAATGAAATATGTGTATTATTTAACCCCTTTGGAAACAGCTAGTTTGGGCCTTTAGAATAGAGCACATTTTTTTCATTTTTTTTAGAGCTGTGTTTTTAACCCCTTAAGGATCCTGGACATACTCATACGTCCCAGGTTCCCTAAGGGTTTGCAGGGGGATCGCTCCGCGACCCCCCGCACAGCCGCCGGGTGTTAGCGGCTGATTGCAGCTAAAACCCGGCCGGTACAGCGCGAGTTGGCAGCGTCACCCGCCCGCGCTGTTTAACCCCTTAGATGTCGCGGCCATATCTAAATGAATGAAGAGCGGTGCCGCACACAGTTCTTCCCAGCATAACTGCAGCGATCCGACGCTTAGACATGATAGCGGGGAGCCCTGTGAAGGCTCCGATCACTGCCATGTCCAGGTTTGCCCCACTTCTGGCCGCTGATAGGAAGTGGGGAAACCGCCATCTTTGTACAGTCTAATGCATTGCATAGACAATGCATTAGACTGTATTAACGATTGCGCCCCCTAGTGGTCAAGCACCATAGGGGGACCTAATATTAAAGTAAAAAAAAAAAAGAAATAAAGTTTTAAAGTACAAAAAAATAAAAAAGGATTAAAAGTTCAAATCACCCCCCTTTCCCCATTTTACAAATAAAAACAATAAAATAATAAAAAAATTCCACATATTTGGTATCGCCGCGTCCAAAAAAGTACAATCTATAAAAATATAATATCATTTATCCCGTACGCTGAACACCGTTGAAGAAAAAAATTCCAAACCCCAAAATTGCTTTTTTTGGTCATTTTACATCACTTAAAAAATGGAATAGAAGTGATCAAAAAAGTCGCATCCATTCCAAACTGCTAGTGATAAAAATGTTTGGAATTTTTTTACGGCACCAAAACATAACGGAAACCCTAATGTGTATCAACCTGCAGAATACAGAGAACACATCATTTTTACTGAAAATTGAACGCTGTAAAAGCAAAACACCCACAAGCATGGCGAAAATACATTTTTTTTTTTCACCAATTTTGTCCACTTGGAATTTTTTGCGTTTCCCAGTATGTTCTATAGTACAGTGAATAACAACATTAGAAAGTACATCTTGTCCTGCAAAATAAAAGCCCTCATAGGTCTTTGTAGGTGAAAAAATAAAAAAGTTATGGCTCTGGGCAGGCGAGAAGGGAAAAATGAACGTGTCAGCAAAAGAAAATGCCGGGTCCTTAAGCCCGTGTTCAGACGGCTTATTCAAGCCGTAATTGAGAGCCGGATTGCGCTCACAATTCCGGCATGAATAAGGGGCGGGTGCGGGGGCGTGCCCGCCGGCCCCATAGACTTACATTATCCACGGCGCGTATTGCGCCTGGATAATGTGCATGTCACTTTCTCCCCGCCCGGCGGATTCGCCGAGCGGGAGGAGCGACGGAATCCACTGTTCTCTATGAGAACTGTGGATTACCGTAATTACTGCGACGGATTGGAGCCGTACTGCAGCACAAATCCAGCGCGCAGTATGGCTCCAATCCGCGCCGAAATAAGCCGTGTGAACACGGCCTAAGGGGTTAATTGTTTCATTGACCAAGCAAAAGGAAGGCTCCTATGTTGCAGAACGAGTTTTGGTTTTTTAACGGCAGGCTACTGAGGTACTTATAATGTAGTTTAAGAATCGTAGTAAGAGATAAAATATTCTAAAAATGTTCTTATTTTTGGGAGATTTAGGGCCACATGTATGAAATTTGACGTTTAATGGCTTAATTTCATGTGCATTATATTGGCATAGAATGCACCTGATTTAGCATCCCGCTCTACAGTGGGTCATAAATCAGGTGCATTGTAGCACTTGTACGATATTTCTGGCTCAGGTATAACACTTTGAAAGTGGTTAACCTGTTCTAGCTGTAATACAACTAGAAATTCCATAGTGACGCTATAAATCGATGGCGTTGTACGGTTTTAGTGCACCCCGCCTCCCGCAACCCCTCCTGAACCCCTGAAATCAGGCGCATTACAAAGTGCCACTTGCGCTCTGTAATGCACCTGATAATGGTGTACAGGATGCTTTGCGCTAATGTGAACGGGGCTGTGCCTGATGTGGGGTTGAAAATACGCCAGACTTCTAGCGCAGTCCTGTTCATACATGCCCCCCTTAGTTTTTATGGTAAAATTGACAAATGACCTGTGTGAGACTTCTGAACACTTTTTATTGTTTTTTGTTTATTTTGGTGGGGGGGTGAAATGAACAAAAAAAAAAAAACACAAATCTTACACGACTTTGTGTATTTTTTACCACCTTCCTCATGCTGCTTGTGTAATTAATGTAATTAATATTATAGGGACTAGATAATTCAAATTATTTGTATGTTTTGTTCTGTTTTATTTTATTTATTTTCCTGACACAAGAAAGCAACGTAAAACAATGAAAGGTACTAGAAAGTGTACTAAGCTTGCATACCTAGGGGCCTTCATCAAGCTGTCTTGACAACCCATCAGCACCCCACAATTGCATTGCCTGGATCCAATGGGCTGACACAAGAATAAAAGATCTCAGTATCTAAGGAGTTAAACTGTAAGGATCAAAGTTATCTCTGTTAGTAGTTGCAGCAGGAGCCTGGCTGTGTGTATCAGCTGGTCTCCTGCCACTGAACCCATAGGTACAGTGGTGGGTCTTGTGGGACTCCATGACAGATATATCCATGATGCATTTATTTGTCATATAGTGATAAGGGATGATAATGAATACCCATTTATGGCATATCTACAGGATATTCCATAAATGTCTGACAGATGTAGGTCTCACCTCTGGAACCAACAACTTTATTTATGTCCTCCAAATCTCCATATTGTTAGGTGCTGCAGATACTGCAAATAGTGGCCATGTATGTGCAGCTCTATCCATTGACTTACATGGGATTTTTGAACGTAGCCAAGAAAGTATGTTGGGCTGTACTAGGACCTCCTATACAAGTAACACAAGCGCCACACACTGTGCGCTATGCTTAACCATTATATCCATATGTGCAGTATATGAACAGTTCTGGAGGACAGAACGCATTTTCAGGGGTCAATAACATGTGCACAATTTATTTCACCAACACAACTAGGATTCTACAGGGCACTATAATAGCAATGCAGCGGAGACCAGTTATTAAAACCATATACTTTTCTTGTGTTGCAGACATTCTTAGAATATTCAAATGCTGGCGCAAAGTTTGTGTTTGGTGAAAAGTATACCGATCACTTTTTCGCTTTTAAGGTGAGTCTTAAATAGTTTAATAATTTGTGTTCAAATATGAACCACAGGTTTTTTTTTTTTGCTTTAGATAGCTATAGATAGCATGGTTAGCAGCAAATTAGTGTGCACACAGGCCCACTGTTATGTTGACAAAATCAGTCAGGCACTGTTAAAGCATTGTAAAACAATCAGGCAGAGTTGGATCCAAATTTTAACATGAATTTCACCCATTTTAGTACATGACAGGAGGTTACAGTATGTAGCAGATTAGAGAATCCCCAACATATGAAATCTGCATGTGAGATTTCGCTAGCTTGCACTGTAAGGGTGAATGCATACAAGACAGATTTGTTGTGGCTTTTCCATGCCAGTATGTGCCTTGAAAATCCGCAGTGAATTATAGTGACAGCCATATAGATGGGATTTTACAGATGTTATACTTGAATGTGGATTTATAAATCTGCAGTATTTTTAGCATGGATTTATTGCAGATTTTCCACATTAACTTGAATAAATAACAAAAACAAAATATTTTTTATATATAATATATAAAATATTTTAAATATATATAATATATATATATATATATATAATACATATATATATATATATATATAATATATATATATAGCCATTATATGACCATCAAGAAAAAATTTGTATAGAATCAAATACAAAAACTCCAAAAAAACAATATACCAAATTTAAAAAACCCCAAAATTTTATTAAATAATTTTTAAAAACTAACAAAACAAACAATTAAAGAGTCAAAAACCCCCAAAAAAAAATACTGACATCCCTCCAAACCACCAGACTAAAATTTTCCAGAATTCTAGTTTTTTTCCATTCATTTGTTTTGGGGAAACATAACATACTTTACTACTTTTTGCCCCCTAGTTTAGGGGGTTTGGGGGTTATATCTAAAAATTTTTTTGGCATTTTTGATTTTTTAATTGTTTTTTTTTGGGTAGTTTAAGCATTAATTTAGAAAAATTTTTTGGGGGGGGTTTAAAAAATTGGTAAAATTTTGTTTTTTGGATTTTTGTTTTTTTAACTTGAAAAAAGGGAAGATTTTAAAAATTTTTCCAAAACAAATCCGTCCCATGTGCAATCACCCTTAAAGAAGCTTTGTTGCAGATTTGAGTTGCAGGTTCTATACCAAAAATGCTCACTGTTATCTATGTTTGTTTGGAAGACCCTCTGAAAGCTGCAACAAAAGGAAGAATGGAAACCCTACTTCAATTAAGCACTGTTACTGTTTCTTAAGGGACCCTGTCTGAAAAAATGCCTTGGTCTAAACTTTTCCCCTTTCTGCCCCCTAGCAAAACCCAAACAAAGGGCCCCTTTTTATTTTTTTCAGAGCAATTTTAAAAAAAATGAAAGGGGAATGCTGATTGGGTTTCTAAAGGGCAACAAAAAAATCTTTGACCAAGACAGTTTTCAGACATGTCCCCCTTAGTGTTTCCTGCCAATGGCATCATGTTCATCAGTCATGTGATACTGCGTCCCAAACACAGGGTTCAGCCAAAACTTTTTCCCCGAATGAACAGCAAAATGACCACGAGGGCCCGTGATTGGGCTGCGGTCACGTGACTGATGGGCATGGGCATCCCTCAAAACTGGGACAGCAAGCAAATGAAAAGGTTTTTAAATTTTGGGGCAATTTATTTTCTATTTTTTTCTCCTCCCCACCCCAGCAGTTTTTTTTTTTTAGAATGGGCAACCCTTTAAGGGGTTTTTTTAAAATTTAGAAAAAAAACTTTACAAAACCTTTTTTTAGGCTTTCAGCTAGCATAAGCTTTACATATTTTGTATCAGTTGTTGGTACATCGGTAAAAGAGTTGTCAGAGATTCTATGTGAAAGAAAATGTGAAAGAAAATAGGAAGTCACTTTTTTCTCTTGTGTCCCGGGGTTTACCCCCCTTGGGGATTTTTCCTTTTCACACCGCATGTTTTTTGTTTTAATTAGGGTTGGTTTTTCATGCAGGGGGCCTAATTAAAAAGGTAAATAGTTCCTTCTTGTTTCTTCAGTGCAACATTCAGAGGAGAATTTTTCTAACTGTTTGTAACATTTTCTGCATAGAAAGCCCATAAATTTTGGGTTTTTAAAAATGTGGGCCTGTTCCCAAATAAATTTTAACTTTTTTTACAATTTTCGAAATTACTATTTATTGTAGAATTTTTTAAATAATTTTTTAAAAAAGAGGGGCTTTTCCTATTACACTCCGGGCCTCAGGATTAGATGCAGTTTGATTTGGTTTTTGTAACTATTTTTGTGCATATTTAAAATCTAAAATGTGGTTTTGGGCCAAAATTTATGAAAAAAAAATAGAAATTTTTTGGAAGGGGGGTTCATTTAACCTTCAAGCCCCCAAGTTTTTCCTTAGCCCTTCCTTTCCCCAAAGGGCCCACTGAATTTTTGGTTTAAATTGGGGTCCTATATGGGTCCTTTTGTGTACTGCACTTCAAGAAAAACCCCAAAAAAACAACAAAAACCCAAAAAAAAAAACAAATTTGGTTTTTAAAGGTTTTAATTTTTCGATTTAAAGGGGTTTTTTTCTCACCCCAAAGATTAGTTTTCAAAAATTTAGGGACGGGAAATTTGGAAGACTTGTTCTAAACACATTGGTCCTTTTTTTTTACTTTCCTCGGGGAAAAAGGAAAATTGGGTATCGTTGCCTGAGCACAAACAGGTTTCTTTTGGTTACCCTGTTTTAAACTCGATTGAGAAGAGACCCAACAAATTTAAATCCCCTAACAAAAGATAATTTTTTTGGTTTTAACCGAAAGCAATTGTCTTAGCTATTTACAAAGGAACAAAATTTTAAGCTAAACCCCTGCAAAAGAACCACCCAAAACCTGACAAAACAGAGTTTTAAAAAAATTTTGGGCTGTGACGGGAAAAATTTAAAAATGGTGAAAAAACCCCCTTTAAAATTTGAACGGTCACATGATTTATCCCTATCAATTCTGAGAGCAGGGAGAGAAAAAAAACTTGGGCTCGGGTGTATATGGGGTTTATATCTCTTGAACAGGATTTCTGAGAAAAAATCCTGACCGGACTCCTTAAAGGGGTTTTACCATGAAGGAAAAAGTGCTGAATGAGGATGAGGAGGGTGGCGCTTGCATCCGTTCTCTCCATTCACATCTTTTGAGATTTCTAAAATAGCTGAGAAACAGGGGCCCGCTTTTTTAAACCCTCCCCCACATCATTTATTGACCATTAATGTTTTCAAAGTGTTTGGAATTCTGCCAAATCAAAAAAACTCCCTTTAGTTTTTTTTTCCCCTGTTTATTTGAAAAAATTTTTGAAGTTATAGTTAATAACAAAAACAGGAAAAAAGGGAAAGTCCAATTTTCCCAGCTTTAAATTTTGGGGGCATCCACTTTAAAAAACGGGAAATGAAGGTTTTTACAGTTTTTAACTCCTTAACATGTGGCACCCGTTTTAAAAAAAGGGCCCAAAAAGGGTAAACAAACAAATTTGGGAACTTTTATTATGTTTCTGTAAACAAAAATCCCCAAAAAACCCAAAAATTTTATCAGTGTCTAAATATTAATTGGACCAAACTGTGTGTGTGGAAATTGTCGAGGACTCACTCCCCGCCCTTGGACGCCCTCCGGGACCGTCCTGGGAGTACTTAGCTCCCCAAGATCAGCCACCCCTTTTTTAAAAACGTTGGCACTCCAACAGAAGGCAATCTGACTCAGGATTCCCTTTTAAAAAACCCTGGCCCTCACCCAGCTTTATTAGGCACGGGAAAAATAACATCAAAACAGAACAAAAAAAAAAACCCTCAGGCCGCCCTGGGCCACTAACAAACCTAAAAAGCCCCTCTCTAACCGGGGTGTGATCAAAGGCCATAGCCAATGAAACCACAAACACTTTACTCTTCCCCCAGTCCCCCACTTTTTCCCACTCTCCAAGCCTCGGGGGGGCAAAGCCTCTCTCCACTCCCGCTCCCACTCCCAACTAGCAGCCCAAACCCCCCCCTGATCACCTGTAAAAAGGCAGGTTTTTAAAGGGTCTCAGAGCCCCTGCCAAAAGCCGGGTCCTAAAAATGCGAGAACAGCCCCCCACCCAACACAATACAGAACCTTTTCCCAAAAAAAGCCCCCCCATCCCATAGCCGCCTAGTAGCTTTTAAAAAGCCCTACTTTTAAGTGCCCGTATAATACCCACACTGACGCCAAAAATAGGGGGGCTTTTCCCCACTAAAACCCCGGGTTTCCCCAATGGCGCATCTGTAGGATATTTGGATAAAACCACTTTTATGTTCCCCAAAATTTAAAAACCTTGTTTACACTTGGAAGTATTTTAAATTTTATTCTGCTGTTTGGCCCCCAAGAGGCCGCTATTTCTGGTTTTTGAATATGCAAATGAAACACATTTTATTTAAAACTCCCCCGGCGTCGGGCCCTTTTGGAAAAAAAGGAAAAAAACTTAGAGAGAAGCTTTCAAGCCCGCTGGGCACAGGGGCAAGCCAAAAAAAAATCCCCGCTTCCCAAAAACCCGCCAGGGTTGGAACTGAGTGTTTTTCCAGAAAATTAGGAGAACCCCCGGGCTCCCTTTCACAGACGTCGTTCCCCCGAATGAGAGGGCCCGGACAAACAGGCCAAAGGGTGCCGAGAAAAGAGAGGGCCATCTGCAGCCAGACCCCCACCCCCATCCACAAGGATTCCACCAGAGGACAAAGGGAAATTTCCGGCCATCTTTAAGGGGAAACCTCATGGATGCCGGGGACCCAACGACTCGAACTGTGGGAAAAGGGCCCGCACTCAAATTTTAGTTTTGGTTTTGGTTTTTACTACCCGGCCAAAGGGGGTTATCCAACCACACCCTTCCCGTTTTAAAGGGCTTTTGGAAAAAAAGCTTTGGGTAACACAGTGTTATCCCTGTTTAAACCCGGTTTCACCTGTGGGGAAAAATTTTTTTGTCCCCTTTTTTGCCTTTTTTTAGGGGAAAGGGGAAAATCCATCAAGCTTGGTAAGCTACTGTGCTGTAACCCACGGGCCCCTGCAGCCCCACCACAACACAATTATTCCCGTTAAATTTCTTACGGAATTTAAAAGGGAAGGGGGTTAACGGGCCCTTTCCGAACCCCCACGGGTTAAATAAAATACCAGGCAAAACCAGAGGATACACTCCTGGCGGGGGGCTTGGGGGCAGCACAGTGGCCCAAGAATGTTTTGTATATCTGTGTTTGGGGGGATCTGTTCACTAATTTTTCCCAGAAAAAACTCCAGTAAAAAACCCTTCTTTTGAGGCCTTTTTTTAAAAGGGCGTGGTTCTTTTTTTCCCCTGACTTTCGCTGTTTTCTGGTAAACCCCGCCCCTCGGTAAATCCCCGGCTTACAACTTTGGGGTTTGCCCCGGGAGGGGTACAGCGATTTGTTATGGACAGAGGGTGCGGGGGGAGATCTTCCCCCCGGGGTCAATGGCGTCCGGGCCCGAGCGCCAAAGCTCAAGGCGCCCCCCACCAATACCCCCCCCAATTCTTTATTTCCCTTTAGGGCCCAAAAATTTTCAAACCCCCCCAAATTTGGGGCGGGAAAAACAAACATTACAGGACGGACCCCAAAAGGGTTGCGGCGCTGGGAAAATAAGTAACTTAAACCCCCGGGGAAAAAGGGGGGGAGAGAAAAAGCCCCCGGGGGCCTTGGAGGGGGATGTTAAGGCGGAACCGGGAAAAGGGGCGGGGCCCCAGGGCCCCAGGGGACACCGCTGGGGAAAAAATTCCCCTGTTGGAAAAAGGGGCCCAAGGGGGGGGTTTACCAAAGTGGGGCAATTGCGAAAATTACTTTTTCCCAAACCCGGGCCCCAAAGAGAGGACGAGACCCCATTTTTCAGTAAATCCCAATGCCCACAGGAAAACATTGAATGAGATAAGGGCGGCGAGACCCACGGCTAAAGGGGGCCTTTTTCCCGAAAAAGGGGGTAAACAGGGTAAAAGGGCCAGTTTATTTTTGGGGGATTGCATAATAAACCTTACGGGGGAAAAAATCCGGGAAAAAGATTCCAAAATGTCGGCCGACCTGACATTTTTATATTGGTTTTTCTTAGCCCCCCCGAAAAAAGGGAAAAGGAACCCATGCCCGTAGTGGGAAAAAGGGTGGGGAGTATCCCAACCCCCCCAAAAGGGGACCCAAAAAAAAACAGAGTCTTTAAACCCGGGTGGGTCCAGGGATTTTCGAACAAGTTGGGGGAAAAATTTGGAGTGGGAAAGGGCCCCCAATTTTAAGGCAAAAAAAATCTACAAGGGTCCGGAAACGGGCGTTTCCCCCTGCAGTACCCCCCCTTTAAAAAACCCCTCCACAGCGGGGGCCATTTCCCAAGAGGGCCCCCAAATTTTTGGGAAGGTTTTAGGGGAAACCCCCCTGTTTGGGCTTTTCCAAAAAGAAGGCCACAAACGCCAAAAAGAGGGCAGGCACCCAGTAAGGGGGGGAGCCGGGGGTTAAAAAAACCGACCGCTGGGAGTAGCGGCATCCTGCCGGGGGTTCAACCGAAAACCCAAAGGGCCCCTTCCCTGGGAGCAAGAAACTTTAAACCCAGTAGTCCCCCTTATGGAAGCCCGACTAGGGGGCAGAAAGGGTGCAAATGCCCAGTTGATACTTTTGGGTCAAGTGTTTCCTTTGGATGCCCCCTTTGGATTTTTAGAGACACTTCGGGCCACAAAAGAGGGGGGGCCCCCGAAGATGGCAACCGGGCAATTTGGGTGGGCGGCAAACCCCCAATGGTGCCCCGGGCGTAAAAAGGGATAGTTTTTGGTTTCAGGCCGAATGCTTTGGGCCAAAAATTGGCAAGAAAAAAAGTCGTTCTGGTAGATCACCCATCCAAGAGGGGGTGGAGTGAACCTGGGGATGAACGTCCCCCCGACCTGGGGTCCACCCCCCTATGCCAAAAGAGGGGCCAAGAAAATTTTGGGGAAGCGGGCCCCAACGCAAACCGGCCCCATCAGAAAGGGCCCTACGACAGATGGGGCAGAAGCCAGTCCTCGGAAAGAGCCCCACATCCGGTTTTTTGATTCCCCCTAGGGCACGTGAAGGTTCCGCAAAACCCCCGACCCAAAGAACCCGCCACACAAAGAAAAAATAATTTAAAATTTTTCCGGGGGGAACCAGACGGAAATTTAAATTTTGGGGGGAAAACTTTGGGGAACCAGTTTTCACAAAAAAGAGTCCAGAACCACCAATGGGAGCCCCGGGCCCCTTTCCACTGGGGAAAAAGGGGGTTGTACCCGTTAGGGTTCCCCCAATGCATGGAAAAAGGCAATTTTTACCATTGTCCCGTTAATACCCAAAATTTTTGGGCCAAATCCATGTTTTTCCCCCGGAAAAGCTATCTCCCGGCGAAGGGAAACACGCTATGGCCCCCAAAAAGAAGGTCACCCGGACCTATTTCCCGTGGGGGTCCCCAAAAAGGGGGAGCCCCCGACGGCAAATGGAATGGCCAAAAATGATTTTTTGGGTCAGAGGGGAATTGAACCGCAGGACAATGACTCCAGGGCAACAAAAAGCGGGTGGAAAAATACACTCTGGGGGAAATTTCCCGGGGGGCGTTCTTTGAAAACACATGAAGACTTTTCGGGTGGGCAAACTAAAACCCTCCCAGGATGAAAACCCCACGGGGGAAAGCCCTGCCCCCTCAAGAAAAGGTTAACCCCACAAATCCCGCCTAAAATTTTTAAAACCCGGAAGTGAAAAGGGCAAAGGTGGCCAGCATGCTTGGGGGAAACAGGGGGTTCAAGAGAGTCAAAGTCCCTGGGCCGCCCCCGGGGGTTTTGGTCAAAAAAAAGATGGGGGCCCCCGGTTTTTGCGTTAAAAACAGGAAGCTAAAAAACCCATACCAATTTTAAAAGGGGCCTAAACCCCCCCCCACCTTTTTAAGGGAAACGCGTCCCTCTAGGCCCGGGAAAAAATTTTTTTTTCCCACCCCCGACCTTTGGGGGCCCGTGGATACTGGCAGGTACCCGTACTGAAAGATAGGGCAAAACAGCTTTCCCTTCTGCCTATGGGGAAATTTTTGAGTTTTAATCGGAAAGCCGTTTTGGGGTTTCCAAAAGCCCCCCGGGACATTCCACGGCTGATTGGAAAATTGCCAAGGGGAAACTTAAATTTTAGTCGGTGCTGATCTACCTAGACGATGTTAAATTGTTTTTTGGGGAAATTCCCTTTGAAAACCATCTCCAGAAAAAAGCGGGCAGGGTTTTGGGGAAAAGACTAACCCGAAACTATGGGCTTAAAAATCAAGCCCCAAAAAAAGGTTTCCACTCTTCCAAACAGCGAAAAGGTACTTGGGGCATGTGGTCCTATCGGGGGGTAAAAGCCGGCCCCCCCACAAGGCGGAGGCATTTTCCCAAACTGGGCCCCCGGGCCCTTAAAACTACGGAGGTGCGGGGGCATTCCTGGGCTGGCCGGGTATTAAACCCAAGGTTTTTACCCCTTTTTGCCCCATCTGACAGGCCCCCCCTTAAAAAGAGCTACTTAGGGATAAAGGCCCGGGGGCCAAAGAATCGCCCTATTGAGTGGGAACCCCCGGCAGCAAGAGGCTTTTAAGCGGTGGAAAAAGGGCTACCAGTGCTCCAAATTTTGGGCCCCAAAGCCGGAAAATTTGACACCCCCCTTTCTCCGTATAACTGACGGTAGCCCACATGGGGGTTTTTTTGGGGCTGTGCTGTCCCCGGTCCCCAAAAGGTGGCAGAGGAGTTATTGCCTATGCCATCGGTTCCCCTTTCGGGAGTCAGACGGGAACCTGACAATTAAAGCTCCCTTTTAAGTTGGGAAAGTTTTGGGCCCGGTGGTGGGGCCCTGACTGAAAGGTTCGCAGAGTCCCCGACCCGGGGCAGAAGTACGTCATGGGCCGACAACAAACCCCTTGGGGGGCGCATTTGGATAATGCCCAAAACCCCCTTGGAGCCCTTTGAGCAGAGATGGGTGGCACGACCCCTCAAAAATAAACCCAATTCCCGCATTTTAATTTTCCCGGGTTTAGGGGGAGAAAAAAGGGAATGCCCCATGCCCTCACCGGGTCCCAAAATCAGAAATACCAAACCTGCAGCCTTTATTTAGGATTTTGAGGCCCCAGAAATGCCCGACTTTTTGCCGTTCCCTGGCGTTCCAGGAAATGGCAACTCAAGTGGGGTGGGGTCTGGGATGCCCGATGGTGTTGGGGAAAAGGAATGGCTGGTTTGGCCCGAGGGTCCAGGAAGGGTTTTCCCCCAAATTTTCAGAAAGTGAAAAGGGGGGGGGTCCGGTTTCCGGGTCTGGCCCCGACCAGAGGGGAGCAGCCCTTTATGGACGCAGGAGGGGCAAAAAACTGTTTTAAGGGGATGGGATAAACTAGGTTTTCCCAGGGGCCCCCTTTTGGGGGACCAACCCACATAAAAATTTAGAGGGTTTCCCGCACCGACAACCCGATTGTTTTTCCCCCGTCAATAGGGGCCCCAAAGGGTGCTCGGGAAGCTCCCTGAGAGAAGGCGCCCATTTTTGGGGGTGAAAAAAACCTAAAAGTGGCTTCCAAAGACTGGTGTAAAGCCCGACTTGTTAAACATGGTGTCGAAGCTTGCCTCAAGTGTCGTCCCTTTTTGGGTTAAGTAAGAGCACTGAACAAGGGCCTTTTCCCCTTCAAACCCCCCCGGACAAAACTGCGCCCCAAGACTCCCCGATGGGTTGACTATTTTGGGAGAAAGGGTAAATCTACCTCTGGGCAGTCATTTCTGTTTTGGCCCATACAGACCATTTCACTAAATTTCCGTACTGTACCCACTAGGGATCAAAAACGCAGGTCCTGCTGCCCGAAGGCGGTTTTGGGGGAAACCCCTTTATACAGTGTTTTGGGTGCCCACAAGGAAAACATTCCGACCCAAGGGGCAAAAAGGTTTTTCCCAAAGGGGCCCCAAAAATAGCGAACTGTACCCCGTTGGAAAAGGGATTTTAGCGTTTCCCTCCACTCCTTAAAATCCGCAGGGGGAACGGAGCTTGTGAGCCCGGGGGAAAAACCCCCACCCCTTAAACCAAAGCTGTGGACTTTAAGGGGCAGCCAGAAAGGCCCCAAAAGGTTGGGCCTTTGGATACCGCCCGAAGCTGATGGGCCTATAACAAAAGGGTTTACAGTAACCACAGGATACTCCCCACACAAGCGAATTTTTGGGAGAAACCCGGGGGGGAGAGACGAGGATCTTCACAGCCCGTCCACAAAAAAACACCACCCGACCAGTAAACCCCGGCCTGGTTTCCCCAGGAACCCGCCGGGCCGACTTGGGGGACGTGGGGGCCCCAAGGCTTTTTGGAAGCTCCAAAAAAAAGTGGTTTCTTTTCCCAAACCCAAGGCCAAAATTGCAGAGAGCCCCAAAATTTTTGCCCCAGGTGACGGGTCATGGTGATTGGGAAAAAGGCCCCTTTTGGGAAGTTGGATGGGAAGGGGGACAAAGGCCCATAAGTGGCCCAAAAAGAAGGGGAAACCCTGGGCCCTCCCAGTCCCAACCCAGGTAAAAACCATAGGAAAAAGGGGGCCCATCCCCGAAATTTTGCAAAAGAAAAAATTTTTTTAGGGGGCGTGATTTTGAAGTGCCCGAAAAATTTCGCCCAAAAAACCCCACCCCTGTCCCCGCAGCCTCCCTTAGTTGGGGGAAAAGGTTGGGGCCCGTCCCATTGGCCCGGGGTCAAATGAAGTTTTCCCAAATGTGACGATCTTTCCCCCCCAGGGAAAGAGGGAGCGGGCCCGCAACTCCTACCCCAAAGGGGGTGTGCCTGAAACCCCCCGAGCCTATAGCCCCCCCGTAGGACAAAACCCCGAATTTTCCAAACGCGGTGTAACCCCCCCCAGCGCTAAAGCCCCAAGGCGATTTGTGTTTAAGGGGGGGTTTTCCGAGGGACGCCAACTTCAAGTGGGGTGGTAAGTAGGATAAAATGGAAACAACCACATAAAGTTCATAAAATTAAAAAACCTATTTATGACACTGGAAATATTTAATTTTAATTTTGCTTTGGGCCACAAGATGGGCCCCTTTTTTCTGGTTTTTCTGAAGATAAGCAAATGAGGCCCCTGTTTTTAAACCCTCACTGGCGTCGGCCATTTTTGGGAAAAAAAACAAAGAGGGCCCGAAGAGCCCAAATTCCCAACAGCGGACACAGGAGCAACCCGAAAACGAACCCCCGTTTTCCCAAAACCTGCCCGGCTTGGAAACGAGGGGGTCCAGTAACTTAGGAGAGCCTTACTGCCTACAAAAGACGCCCTTCCCCCCCCAATGAGAGCCCGGGCAAACAGAACAAAGCTGCCGAACAGAAGGGCCATTTTGGGAAACCAACCCCTCCACCCCATCCAAAAATTAACTGCACCAGAGGACAGGAATTGCCGGGGCCCTCCTGGGAAGGGTAACCCCACATGCGTTTCACGCCAAAGAGCCAGAACTGTTTGGGAAAAGGCCCGCCCACTTAGTTTTTTGTTTGTTTAAAGGTTCAGCTAAAAGGCCCGAAAGGGGGGTTACCAACCCCACAAACCCTTTCCCGTTCAGGGCTTTGGGAAAAAAAAGCTTTCTAACACAGTGTTTTCATTTAAAAACCCCTTTTTACCGGGGGGTAAAGAAAAAATTTTTTGTCAAAACTGTGCCTTTTGAGGGAAAAGGGGTAGAAAACATCAAAATTTTTAAGCAAATGTGCGTCCAAAAGGGGGCCCCCGCCCCCGCCCCACCCCACAAATTATTCCCCCTTAGTGGGTTTCGTTATTCAAAAGGTTTAAGGGGGATTCGGGGCCCTTTTCCCAACCCACCGGTTGGGAAAAATTACCAGGCTCCAGAGGAATTTCACCCCCTTGGGGGGCGGGGTTTTGCAGCACCCGTGGGGGCCCCAAAATAAAGTATTTGTTTATCCTGTTTTGGGGGAAAACGTTCACTAAACTTGTTCCAGAAAAATTTTAGTAAAAAAACCTCAGTTGACCGGTGGGTTGGGGTCTTTTTTCTTTTTCCTGACTTCCCCTGTATTTTTGGAAACCTGCCCCCCGGTCCGGCTTAAAACCCGGGTTAAAACATCCCGCAATAGGGCCCCCGTCTGCACACCCTCAAAAGGGGAGAAACATGAAACTATCTTAGGCTCGCTCTGCCCGCCCAGAAATGTATATATAAAATAACCTGCTTTCTGAAGTGGGACCCCAAAACCACCTTTAAACCTGTAAAAAGTGACTAAGCTTCTTGTGTGGTTCCCCAAATGAGGACAATGGAAAGTCTGCCCATTTTTAAACCCATCCCAGAGGGATAGGTAAAATTTTAAAACCCCTTTTAAAAACCGAACGCCTGGAAAAAATATTTTTTGGGTTTTGGGCCCCCCTTTTTTATTTAAAAAAGTTGAACTTTTTTTATTTTTTTTCTATGACGCAGTTGTATGTCGGCCCTTTTTTTTAAATTTGAACAAGTTTTACTTAAAATTTTGGGGGGAATTTGTTTAAGTTCACTCATAATAAATAATTGGGAGAATTTTTTGTAATTTTTAAAAAAAAATTTTTTTTTTTTTTTTTTTTTTTTTTTTACCACCATTCAAAATTTTACACTTTAAAAACTTTTTTGATTTTTCTAACAGGTTATTAAAAGCGTCGTGGATAAACCTTTAAAAATGTTAAAGGGTTTTTTGGGGTGTGTAAAAATATGCCAATAATTTTTTTTTTTATTAAATATTTATTTTTATTTTATTTTTTTTATTTTTTTACACTCTTTCTGTTTTTTTACTTTTTTTTTTTTTTTTTTAAATCCCCTGAAGGGAGAACTTTTTTTAAAAATTTTTTTTTTTTACACTTAGTAATGTATTAGCATATTCATATATGCTAATACCATTATAATCTGTGTCAGACTGACACAGGCAGTGATCAGGGCAGCTCACACTCTGTACTGATCACTGGCTTCTTACACAGACAGCACTGGGACTACTCTAGGTCCCCAGGGCTGACTGTGCAGCCGTTCCTCAGGCTCTGACGGGTCACCGGGTGTTCCGATCACCCGACAGAGCAGGGAAACCCTTTGATTGCGCTGCGATGATGATCTGCTGCAATCAAAGGGTTAAAGCACCGGGGTGCGGAGGTTTCCCCAGCTCCCCGGTGCTCGTAGGAGATGCTTTGGGATCAAGGCTGTGTAGTACTATTTAAATAGTAATATTTAACAATGAAAGAAGGAAAAAATAAAATTTTAATGAATTTCAGTTTCTTCAAAATGTCTGGATTTGGTGTATGAATCCTAAGGCCATGTTCACACGGCTTAAAATGGGCCGTATTTCAGTCCGTAATTACGCGCCGAAGTGCGCAAATTACGGGCTGAAAACGGCCCATTCATTACGGTAATCCACAGCTCTCATAGAGAACTATGATTACGTCTCCTCTCCCCGCTCGGCGAATCCGCCGGGCGGGGAGATAATTGACATGTCACTTTCTAGCGGCGTATAGGCGCCGCTAGTAATGATTGTCCATGGGCCGGCGACGGGCCGGCCCCCCGCTCCCTCCCCCGCTCCCGCCCCGCCCCCGGCCACACGGCGTAATTGCGGGACGTAATTATGTCCCGCAGTTAAGCCGTGTGAACCTAGCCTAAGACTTTCAATTTACTAATGAGTAATATTTTAAATACTTTGTTATGTTTGGGCAAGGAGTGAAAAAGCAAGTAATAAAAAAAATCCAAAAATAATGAATCCGCTTAAAAATTCAGTTGTGGAGGTGGGGCCTCACTTGTTCTGTGTATGTGATAAAACTGCAGAAAAAGCAATTAATAACTACATGGATACTTTTTTTCAAAGGTTGGTTGGATAATGCAGATTACTATGGCAACGACTCCTACAGAATCATTGGTTGCTGCTGGGAACATATTTGTGGGCCAGGTAACAAACTCATTTTTTTTTTTTTTTTGCAGTGTATTGTGCTTCACTAGGTAACAGATATAGCAAAATCCTAGAATGCAGATTAATATAATAATCCCTGATTGAGTGTTGACCTATGCATTTATTGGTTATTGGATGAGCATGAGCAACTCCATCTTAAAAGGGTTGGTCCCTTTCTGACTGTAAATGGCATGTGCTGTAAAAGCTATATCTGACTCACTTTACTTAAAGGGGTGTTTCCACCATAGACTTTGATGGCATGTTAAGCTTTGCTCAGAACCTCCATACAACGGAAAGGAGAGTCACGAATAAGCGCCCCCCTTCTTTTCCCAGCCCTTTTCAGAACTTTGAAGCATACCAGCGAGAAAACATCAAAGTCTATGGTGGGAAGACCCCTTTAATTATAGCGATGTACAGAGATTATCATTCAAATTAAACCATGGTCCCATTGGGGCTCACAAATTAAATTTCAGATTACCCAATCTGTATTCTTTTGGAGAGTGGAGGAGACCAGAATACTTGGAGAGAACCCAAGCAAAGATAGGGAAAACATACAAACTCCATGCAGACATTTACGATGGCATTTGAAGCATCTGCAAAGCAACACTGCTAACCACTGAGCCACCATTCTATCTTTTTAAACTGTGATTCCTGACTGGATCTATAACATTACTGGTACAGGGCAGCATTTTACACAATACACACAGTGAAAAGCGTCTAATATAGACAAGATATATCATGCAACGTCCTTCTAGCATCCCCTTTTTTTAAAAGTTTCAGCAAGTGCCAATTTAAAAATAAAAACAACCTCTTTTATAAAGTTCTGAATATTTTTTTTGATTTAAAAAAAAAATGAAATAAAAATAGGGTATAAATTTTTAATAGCAGCTGCTGTGGGCCCCCAAAGGGAGGGCGCCCACTTTTAAAAAATTGGACATTTGGGAGTCAATTAAAAAGTTGGGGGGGTTCTTCCCGGGATATATGGTGCCATTATCCAAAGCTTTTATGCAATTGATTCAGTTTCCTGTCATAAGGTGTAGAGGACCCATAACATTTTGCTTTGGGGCCCTATGACTTTTTAGCTACACCACTGACTAATATAAACACAGGTGTTGCTCTGGGTTTCTCATGCAGCTAATCTGCGTACACAACATTTTCTGGTCCAAAGGCCACATTGTCATATTGTACTTCTTCCAGGGTCATGGAAACCCAGATTTTTCCCATCTGTGACCTTTATGTCACTTTAATTTTTAAATACCCCGAATGGTATTGGCTCCACTTTAGGGACTGCCAGAGATCAGAATGGGGGATCACCTGCTCACTACTCCAGAAAGAGGATATAAAAAGGGGCCCCTTTTTTACAACTGTAACAAGAAGAAACCCCAAAAAGCCATCTCTCCAAAACATCTCCTCTTCCCTGGAGTCTTGAACACATCAGACATTTTAATGGTATATTTTACGATATACCATAGTTGTGTTAAAAATTAAATCCACAGATAATATAAAAACAGTTTTTCCCCGGATTTTTCATTTTGGTAAATTAAAAAAAGCATATACAATCCCCAAAAGCTTTAAAACCCTAACAGTGTCAGTCATACAAAGGGGCCCCCCCAAAAAACAGTGTTTATCCCTAAAAGGGCCCGCCATGCCCTGCCCCAAAATAACCCAAAACCCGCTATTCAGTGCCTACTAAACAAAGCCACCATAAAAGTGCCACCATAACATGCCCAGCCATACAAATGCCCATACATAACAGTTCCAGCCCCTACAGCTCCCCCCCCATAAAGTGCATCCATACAGGCCCCCAAACCCATAACAGTGCCAGGCCCCCTTAAACAGCTCCCCTTTCCCCCCTAACCGTGCAGCCATACAGCTCCCACCAAAAAAAGTGCCCCGCCATACATGTCCACCATAACAGACCCGCCATAAAGTGACCACCAAAAACCAGTGCCCAAACCATACAGGCCCCCCCATAACGTTTCACCATAACCCCCTCCCCCCATAAAACTGCACCATAAAAGCTTTCCCCCCAAAACCGTGCCACCTAAAAGGGTCCCCCATAAAAAGTTTCACCATACAGTGTCCCACCATAAACCCGTGCAGTTATACAGTGTCCACCATAACAGTACCGACCATAACACTGCTAGCCATACCGTGTCTACCATAACAGTGCCAACCATTAAAAGTTTCCCCTTTTTGAATAAGCTGCAAAAAATGAATCTTACTTTCCCGAATTAAAGGAAAAGGGGCAAAGCAAGGGTTTTTTTGCTATGGGTGGGGGCCGCATGTTTCCTCCTTATACAAAAAAGTGACATGTTTAAGGCTAGGGGCCCAAAAAGCCCCTGGGCAAAAAACTCACAGAAAAAAAAAATCATTTAAAAAACCCTTCAAAAACTGATTTTTTGCAAGTTTTTTTTAAAAAAAAAAAATGCAGAAAAAAACGTCCCTTTTTTTGGCGGTTTTAGTTTTTTTTTGTCACATTGGGTTTTTTTGAACTTTTTCAGGTGTAATAATATAAGCACAATTTAAAAACCCCCCCAAATGGTTTTTCGTTTGGGAAAAGCTGCAAAACACTGGCAAAAGACGGCCAAAAAAAAGCCGGGGCCCGGGTTTAAAATAAAACTTCTACAGTAATTTTTTTTTCTGGACGCTGACAGTTTTTTTAACATGTTTCTTTTAAAAACCCCAAAACGGGTGAAAAATAAGCGAAAAAACGACAAATTTTTAGACTACAGGGGTTTTTTTTTGTATTAAAGCCTGTGTCGGATTTTCAGGGGGGTTTCAAAATACTTTAAACTGGGGCCCAAAAAAATTCCCGGGTGTTTTTTGTGTGCTGTGTAAAACATACCTAAGGAAGTCATGACAGATTAATTTTTTCATAGTCACCCCAAAGTACGCATACAATATACACAGTTTTAAAAAAAAAGCACCATTTGGGCAGTCTCACAAGTTTCCGTTTTGCAACAAAAAAATTCTATTAAAACGCCTGCTTTTTTTTTCAAACTTTTTTGGAAAAATCTGCAGCAGCCAAATGTTTATTGTGTAGCAGAAATTTCTGTAACAAATCTGCTGCGTGTGTACATAACCTTAAAGGGGTTTTGCCACGATGTAATGTTGACGTGCGATCCTCCAAAATGGTTATTTAATCACTTTTCTAGATATATGGGATTACAAAAAGTGAAGCCTCTGAGAGCTACAGCTTTCTTTCTATGCCCTTAGTTACCTGACAGTTTACATTAGTCACGACCAGGAGCTGATCTGGCTGGGCTTTCGCTGTCTGCACTTTTTATCTGATGACAGGGAACATGAAGGAGCTAGCAAGGGGCTATGGAGAAATATCCTGTCATTTGTATAGATAATCCACTGGTTCTAATGTAATTATTTGTGTAAACATTGTAGATGCTCCCTGGCACTGCTTGTCTCTGATCAGACTCCCTCCCTCTCCCCGTGACTCAGCATGCTGAGTTAATTTTGTCTCTTGATCAGATAACAGGTAAGGAACTGACTTCTTGGCAAAACCCCTTTAATTTTCTCATCCTTAGTTTTTGTAAAAATAGAATTCCAATTGAGGTTTATTCAAAATATATTCTCAATTGTTAATAATTTTATTTTGCAGACTGAATCTCCCCTTTTGATAAGGCCATATCTGGACCAGCTGACAAAATCTGAAATCCACGCAGTGATGACGGCTGGTTTTTCTACGATTGCAGGAAGTGTCCTTGGAGCATATATCTCATTTGGAGTGAGTAAACACATTTGGTTTCATTCACATAGGGCAGATATTGATCTGATTTAATGTTTGCAATGGACACAAACTTAAGTTCACTAGATACAAATACATTTGATCATTACTTTGTGGTTCATATATTCTAATTAATAATAATAATAATCTGAGTAAACCTATAAACACAATTGACTCACATTATAATATCCAACGTATGCAGCATGGACAACAGCTATATGGGCTGGGGGTGACTCAATAAGGTCCTGGTACATTGCTGGAGGGTACGTGGTGGAGGATCCATAGAGCGAACACAATAATCAAAGTGCTCCCACAGATGCTCAATTGGATGCAACTCTGGAGAATAAGGGGGTCTTAGTCATGCTCTTCTTCGGACATTGCTAGCCATGTCGCATTACCTTGCTGTGAGATTCCATTCACCCTAGACAATAAGCATGAATGTAACCTTCAAGGAAGGATTCAAACCCCAATTGGTTGAGATTGCCTTCCACGTTGATGAGTTGGTCTAAAGAATGTTTATGAGTATTAGGGCTAGTTCACACAACGTTTTTCAGATCCGTTTTTCGGACCCAAAACGGATCCAAAAAACGTATCTGACAATGTGCAGTGTGATTTACATTGGTTTCAATGTAAAACACGCATCTCCGTTCAGACGAGTGATCACTGCTGCGCTTTTACTTGCTTCTTTTCAATGCGTTTTTAGGATCCATTTTAAGAATTCACATGTCATTTCTACTTTTTTACACAAGTGTAATCCCCATAGGAAATAATGGAGTGTGCTTTTGGAGCCTGAAAAACGGATCCAAAAAGGCAACATACAATTGGGCACATTTTGGATACCAAAAGCGCATCCGAAAAACGTATTGGTTTTAAATTTGTCATTTAATACACTAAATCGGTCGCTAGAGGTCTCATTTGATGTAGAAGCTCTGTTTCACCTTTAGTAACCTATTGTGGAAAGGTGTAATGTAAGAGAACATCCAATAGATGGCACTTCCATTACTTTACATGTGTTTAAAGGGAATGTGTCATGAAAAAATGACTTATTGTTTAACTCACATTTTTATAGGAAATTTTGGTTATGCTTTTTTTTAATTTTCCATATCACTTTCAGTATTTTTCAGTATTTTTTTAAGAATTCTTAAGTCCTGCAGTTTTCACTTTGGCAGCTAAGCCTAATCGTCTTACACTTCCTGTTCTGTTTAGAGAGCTTGTCAGCAGTCGCTCATTATCAGTAAAAACAGGGTCACACTGAAAGGAGACAACAAAGTGTACAGATAACACAGAATCCACCAGTCACAAGAGGAGATGTCACAACTCTCCTATAGAAGTCTATGGGGGCAGAAACTTTGGG